>NW_010729485.1:107537-141597 GCF_000365185.1 Nelumbo nucifera | reverse complement strand
GAGTATTCTTTGGGCGTGAACACCAACGTTGGGAGATACTAACTCTTCGTATCTGGTATAACCCTTGCCTTTCTCTTTGGTTCAGATCTGGTTCGGTTCTGGTTCAATTAGATCCTTGATATTGTATTCTAAAATCAGGGAATATGATTCCCAGTTGGAAGGGAGGAGAGAAATTTTTTGAAATTCGCCCACCCTGTTCCGTTGCATTCTTGGCATCCATACGATGGACCTCTCCCTCCTTTCAGGAACTCCATCGATGTACTTTTACAGCGATAGAGTTTCACATCACAAACAACATAGCCTAAATGTTATGATATAATTGGATTCAGATTTTAATGAGATCGGATGGAGTGAAATCAGAATCTGACACTATTATTAATTGGATGCATATTACAAAATTTGAATTCGATCCAATTTCGTAAACTCATTGTCTGAATCCAAGATAATGGGATTGGATGCTAGATCGGGTCATGGATTTTTTACTATAATTGACAAGCCTACTTGCAATTACCCATGACAAATATGAGGTTAACATTTTGTTGTCATCTTCAAATATGAGGTGATGATGATTTACCCTTTCTTTATAAACTTGATGATTTACTTGTACCTTGAAGTGTGCACAATTTACATATAAATTCTGGTGCTTATGCATAGGTTTGATGCTGATTTGTGTGAATTCAACCCCAATTGAACTCGATTTCAGGAATTGTCAAAGGGAACAAGTCTAGGGTAAAAGAACATAAAACCATGCTAAAGGAGGCCAAATTGGAGGTAATACAGCCCAACTGTGAGCAAGGCCCAGCCGAGAGGTCAAAGGTGGGCTATTCGGCCCTTGAAGCCCGTGCAGCACTCTTTGGGAGAGCCCAAAGAGAGAGCCCAGCCACAGCCTTCCAAGGGAGCCTATTCGGCCCAGCAAGGAGGATGCCCATTTGCAGCTCAAGAGCAACCCAAATTGCAACCCAAGAGAAGCTAGGGGTGGCAACTTCTAGAAAGTTCAAGAGGAGATAGGGGCAGCAACTTCTAGAAGGTTCAAGGGAGGCTAAAGGAGCCAAACTTTCTAGATGAGATAACTTTCTAGATGAGAGAAAGGGGATGGAGAAAAAGCTATAAAAGGAGAAGAGAAGAGAGGAAAATGGGTCAAAAACCTTTTGGGTGAATTCTTTTTGGGAGAAGAGAAAGATAGAAGCAAGAGAGGAGAAGATTCAAGAATATTCAAGAGAAGAAGAAGCTGATTTTGAATTTGGAGAAGAAGCCATTGGAGGAGATCAATCTAGGTTGTCTTCTTCCTTGATTTCAGCACAAGTGGTAATCGAATTCAGCTAGGCTTTCATGTTTATTTTCTCCATTAATTCCATCATTCTTGCTGTAATTGAATGATGTTTCATGTAATTTCAGATCTGTAAATAGTTCTCTAGGGTTATTCGAATGGATTAGATTCAATTTTAATGTTTCTTGATTAGAAATTTAATTGTTAGAACTGCTAGCCGAATTGATCTTAATCATTGCAATGTCTGAATTGCTTGAGAAAGAATTTAGGCAATCTTAATTTTGTTTGGCTGAACTGTTCTTCTTTCTTGGAGTTTTAGATTGCTCAAGAAAGAGTCTAGAATTTCAGATCTGCTAATCAAGAACCAAATTGAATACAAAGTTAGAGATAACTTGCACAATTTGGTTGGTGATCATTCAATCTGAAATGATGCCCTAGAATTTCTAAATATTAATGCAGGCATGGGGATTAGATTCTTGCTAGAGATAGAAGAATCATCACTCATGCATAAAATGAACATCCGCTTGAGTGAGGTTGCTCATTGCCTTGGGGTTTTACCAAACCAAGGCTGAATCCTAATCTAATCGAATGACCTAGAGAACTAATTGCTGAAGCAATTCTATGCATAGTGAGCTTATCTTCTCAATTGCATGAAAGGTGTTTGATCAAATTTGTTAGAGCTAGATTGTTAGATAGGAATTCAGTTTTTGATTAGGTTAGCATTTCGATTAATCAGATAATAGATGGCTGATATATTACTAGTAGTTGCTACATAAGTCCTCGTGGGAACAATACTCTATTCATCACTCTATTACTTGTGGGGCTGGTGCACTTGCTAGTGTAGCAAATACGCATCATACCTTTTATCCAAATTCATGAGTTATTTTATAACAAAGGATAATAGTTTAATGTAGCAACATTCCGCTTGTCTAAAATCCCTAGTAGGATGTTGTCAAGATGTATTAAATTTTTCAAGGTTTCTAAAAAACAACACTTTGTAAAGGCAAAATTATCATCAAGAAAATTCTCTTCTTGCTAAACAAAAACAACCTCATATTTCTAGAGTTGGAGATGCCATTGCTTGTGTTGTTATCTCTTTTCTTGTAAATAGCAATACATAGGGCTTTGAYTTTGCCAGGAATATTAAAGGATTGAGGAGGTTTTCTTTCTCATAAATTCCCTTTTTCTACCACCTGTAAATCTGATGATAAGATTTGAAGCCTTGAACCATGTAGTTTTAAATCTCAAATCCTTCCTTTTCTACATGGCATCATCTAACAATTCTGCCATCTTCCCACAGTCCCTAGGTTTTTATAAGATGGCTTGACCCAGTGACTAATTAGTGCAAGTGTCGGGCCCATAAAGTCCATGCGATGGGCTCAGGGGGTTCACTGGGTTGTCCARTGAATTCGGCTAGGCCTTGTAACAAAGGCTGGGCCAAACCCATGTGGCTGATGTGTAGATCAATGCTTGGGTCCCACACCATACAAAGAAGCCCAACTGGGCAGCAGTTTGGAAGCCTGTTGAGTACTTAATACATATTGGGCCAAAAGCCCATTTCGAACTGGCCGATTTAATTACCCACTTAAAGGGGCGGATCTGAGATTAGGGCAAGCCAAAGGATGGGGTCTTGACCCTATCCATTCTTGGAGACCAAATTCAAATAAAGATTTGAATCTGGTAACCTCCTGAATCTTCCCCTTCCATGGCCCCTATTACTTTGAGAGGAGGGTTGTTGTTGATTGGGATCTATGGGGGAAGTGAAACTAAATGGAGGTTGAGAGGCAGATTGTTTTCTTGCAATATTGGCAGAAGAGTCACCAAGAAGAAAAGAATTACGTTGCAAGAGCCAAGCTCCATGATTTAACAATTATCCAAAAAGATCAGAAAGAGTAAGAGGAGAAATCAGATTTAGTTGTGTAGGTATGTATAGCTCATTCAGACTCTCAAAGAATACTCAGACACTAAGAGTAATACCACAAAAGCACTCACGAGCAGCCCAACTGCGATGAACTTACGGTCTATCACTATCTTCACGATGAACTCGCAACGCATTAAGAAAAACCATGATAAACCTGTGGATCACAAAGTCCAGTAAGCACCCGAACTAGAACAAGCCTGAAAAAGACTCATCCAAAAGACTCGAGCGCACTTAAGTGTGCGATGAAGTCACACCTACCACGACGTGCGATGAACCCATAGCTTGCAAACCCACTCCAGATAATGGGTCGGAGAGGGTAGTGGGCCGAGCCCACAACGAGGCCTGCGCATACCCAAACGCGCGTAAGCCCCATGATAGAGAAAGCACTTCGTGAATCGCCACAAGGAACTAACAAAATATCAGATTTCAAATAGTGGCATCATCTTCACCATGTAGGATTAGTCATGTTGCGTGAAAAGGTAGTAGCACACGTGAGTAATGAGGGGTCTTAAGGATAAGGAAAGTCGATCCTTGAGAAAATATTCATGAGATACGTGGCAATGCCCTAGTAGTGCACCCAATGACCACCAGCAAACAATATATTCCCTTTCTCGATATGGAGCGAAGAACCTCATCTCCTACCTTTTAAGATCTTGGGATCTTCTCCATAAATAGGGAGTCCACTTCATGTTAGGCATCATGGAATTTTGAGCATTTTGTTATCAATACTGTTAAGTGTCCATAACCATTTTCATTTTTCCCAACCTCTTACTAAGAGGGACTCACCTCCCTTGGGGGCTCTCCTTCGTCTTTCAAAGAGACCATTCTTCAACCGAGCCTTACATCTCAGACTTACAGTAGAATCTCTTATTCCGTTTTTTATCACAGAGGATGGCCTCAAGAAGAATCAACATCACTACTATCCCTGAGTAACAGAGCAACATTCAAGAAAACACCAACCCAGGAGTCGAGAATCAACCTAAGATGGAAACACTCCTCCAGGCCGATATTGAGATCTTGTCAAACAAGGTTTACGAGTTCGAGGCTTCCCTTCTACTTTTCAAAGAGTGGTTCAAGAAAATCGAACAGAGCATGGAGGAGACAAGGAGTGCCCTCCAAATCCTATTTAACCATTCGTCCTAGGCTGAGCAAACACCCGTCGCCACCATCCCTAGTGTCCCAGGTACCAACCCCAATCCTAGTTTCCATACTTTTGGTACCACACCCACCTTCCTTGACATCCCGGAGCAGCACCACAAAGCCAACCCGGCTCCATCTCAAGTAGGCTCTGTACCCGCCCACCAGTTTCGCGCTTTCCCTGGCGCCAACCTAGTATCAGAAGTTCCCCTTAGCAAAGACGAACTAAAGGAGTACGTCCAAGGACTGGTGGTCGAAAGTCGCAGTCGAGCCCATGATTCGGCAGTCTTACAAAAGCCTTATTCCGACCATATCTTCCACAAACCCTATCTTACCAGGCACACCCCTCCCCAACAATGGCCACAG
This sequence comes from Nelumbo nucifera, assembly GCF_000365185.1. Next base: position 136,906 of record NW_010729485.1, on the reverse strand, counting down.
TATGATGGGCAAAAGGGTATCCCATAGGAACATATCAGCAAGTTTGAAGACTCCCTCGATCCTTTTGCTCTCAATGGGGACCTTAAAGTATGAGAATTCTCAAAGTCATTGACCGGCCCAGCATACACATGGTTTGGAATCTCACCTCTAGGAGTATCGACTCGTGGGGGAATTGGCCAAGAAGTTCCTATCGAAGTGGTTCACTCTGGAAAGGAAGCTGACGATGGTTGACCTAAGGAATGTAGAACAAGGGCCAGGAGAAGACCTTCTTGCTTATGTCATGATATTCCAGAAGCTCACTCATTCCGTCTTCAACGAGCATGCTATTGAGAAGAGCTTTGTTGAACAGTGCATTCAGGGTATGTGCCCTGCATACGGATCGACGTCAAAAATGTCAAAGCATAAACCTTTAGCTAGCTCTGGAAATGCATGGAGAGGATGGCGTGAATTGTCAAAGGCGCGGCCCCATACAACAAGGAAGAGGCTTATGCGGTTGACAGAAGGTCGAGGAACAGTGGAGGAATGAGACAAGAACCATACCAAAGAGGTAACACCCAAAGCAGAAGAGAAGCACCAACATCTCCCCCTTTCCCCTGCACCACGGAGGAGGTAATTAAGATTATGAACAAATTGGTTGAAGACAGAGTCATTAATTTGCCACTGCCACCTCCGGGAGTAGACCTGGAGAAGGACAAGTATGGCGGTAGGTGGTGTAACTATCACCAGATACCACATCATGAGTTGATGGATTGCTTCTCTCTCAGGAGGATATTTGTACAGAAAGTGAAGTTGGATCAGTTCATAACAAAGGAACTAGCTCATGTGGAAACCAACCCCCTCCCAACCCACATCCAAGGAGGTAGCATCAACATGGTCGGGGCACTCGGACTGCACCAAGTTGACGCTCTGATAGAGAAACTAGAACAGAGCAAGGAACTATGTCGATTTTTTACCAAACATGGAGCCAACACAACAACCTAGAAGTTGACCATCAGAGCGTTGGCAGAGGTCTTCCGATACCCCTTGCAGCCTTACTGCAGTTGTCATGGCAACGTAGAGTTCATGGCGGATGACATGTTAGCCATAGATCTCCTACATAACAGACCTTTGTACATCATGGCAAAGATAGGGGGTATGACATGCGCAGATTAATGGTCGACCTAGTAAGTTCTGTAAACCTTATCCCGGTTCACACATTGGAGTTGATGAATATCATAAAGGATGACATCAAGGGGTTGCCATTAGAAGTGACGGACTTCAATGGTAACCCGTCGGTCACCGAGGGGTCCATAGAGTTGTAGGTGGCGATAGGGCCGTTTTGCATAACGCAAGAATTCCAGGTAATTAGGGGAAAGACTTCCTACCATGCACTCTTGGGATGACCACTAATACATGACCTGGTCCTTGTCCCTTCAACCTACCACCAATGCATCAAGGCCCAACACCGAGGGAGGTCGATCAAGATCCCAGCAACCAGAGCTCCATTTGACAAGTCCGAGAGACACCTCCAGGACACCATCTACTTCATAGAGTTGGCGGAGGATGTTAAAACAAGGATAGCTAAAGTTGAGGGAACAAATTTGTCACAACCGCCTAAGAACGAACCTGTAGGGATGGCCGAACAACGGAAGAGGAGCATATGCATATGGACAGGAGACGACGGGAAAGAGTATTATACCATCATCGAGGATCATGAGAACGACGGACCTCCCACAACTAAAAAGGCCATCCTCGAGGTATGATTTTTTTTTATTGCTTAATGTAACTTGATCGCAGTATGTCTTGAGAGTGAAATCTATTTTTCAAAAAGGTTTTTCGGTTTCTATCATTTCCAAAACAAAGGACACATATATTTGTTAAAGAAATCATTACATTTTCTAACTGAAGACTCTAAGTAAAGTTTCAACCAATATCATTTCACCATATCGCAAATTGATATTGCTACGATCATGCCACCAAGCGATGGCTCAACCGTTGAATTAGGCATAGAGGTACAATATTTAGATCATATACCTATGAACACATAAATTACCTAAGACTCAAGACAAATAACAAATTGAACAACTTCAAGAATCGAAAGAAGATGTACTAGAATATTGCGATGAAGTTAGGACAACCCCAAAGTGCATGACGGACTCCATCGACACAGTTGAGGAACCTTTAGAAGAAATCAACTTAATAGCCAACGGATCCGACAAAAGACCCTTGTACATTTCTGTCAAGTTAACAACCAAGGATAGGGAAAAGCTCATTGCACTTCTAAAAGGTAGAGGAGCACCTTATTGCAAAATCTTAGAGCCCAGAGCCAACCTAACTCGTGTTCTCCCCGTAAAGTTTAAGGATGTATTCGCCTAGTTGTATAACCATATGCCAAGGCTCGATCTAGAACTTGTCTGCCATTCTCTTTGTATAGATCCAAAATTCCAGCCGGTCAAGCAGCCACAGAGGATCTTTAAGCCTGAGATAACACTGAAAGTTAAGGAGGAAGTAGAGCGGCTTCTGAAAGTAGGCTTCATCAAGTCCATAGCACACTCCCAGTGGTTAGCCAATGTGGTCCCAATAAAGAAGAAGAATGGACAGCTAAGGTTAGTACTTCCCACCCATCTTTACTGCAATAATACAATACCTAAATGCTGACCTCACCTTATTGCAGATGTTGCATTGACTTTAGGGACCTAAACAAGGCCTGTACGAATGATGACTTCCCTCTTCCTAATATGGAGGGGCTGATAAATTCGACAACGGAACATGAACTCTTCTCTTTCCCAGATACTTATAGTGGGTATAACCAAATCTTCATGGACCCCATAGACGAACCCCACACGGCCTTCAGAACGCCCATAGGGAACTTCTACTATAAAATGATGCCCTTCAGATTGAAGAATGTTGGAGCCATGTATCAGAGAGCCATGACTAGTATTTTTCATGACATGATCCACAAGGAAATAGAATTCTACGTGGATGACATAGTCATCAAAGCCAAGAAGAAAGAGGAGCACTCCGAAGTCTTAAGGAAGATTTTTACCCGATGTAGGGAATTCAAATTGAGGTTGAATCCGCTAAAATGTGCATTTGGAGTACAATCAGGCAAGTTCTTAGGATACAAAGTAGATTAGAAGAAAGCAAGGCTAGAGACATCTTAGATCTACCACAACCAGTAAACCAGTCCTAGTTAAAGACATTCCTCAAAAAGGTTTCTTATTTGAGGAGATTTGTTCCTGGCCTCGCACACGCAGCCTTGCCATTAATGAAATTAGTTAAGAAAGCCATTGAGTTCAAATGGACCCAGGAGCATCATGACACCTTTGAGTAGCTGAAGCAACCACTAGCCATGGCACCTACGATGTCACCACCCAAAGACGTGTGAGAATTTAGGATGTACATCGCAACGTGGAAGGAAGCCATAGGGTGCCTGTTGGCGCAAGAAGATGAGAGTAAGAAAGCCCCTGTGTTCATGCTTGATGGCTCCAATAGAACCCTCACGGTGGCAGAGAAGAATTATTCTCACATGGAGCAACAATGTCTAGCCTTGGTCTTTGCTACATAGAAATTTAGACACTATATCCTAGGGCAAAAGGTACGACTCATCACACAGAGCGACCTAATCAAATTCATCATGGATAGACCTCCCCTTTCTGGCAAACTCATAAAATGGATGATGCAGCTCAACGAATATGAGATAGAGTACACACAACATAAAGCCGTCAAGTGTTAGGTGGTTGCCGACCTACTGGCTACCTTTCCATCATTTTCTGACTTTCCTATACCAGAGGAAGTCCCCAACGACATACCCATGGTCGCCCTGGCAGAAAACAAAGAGTGGATCTTAACCTTCGATGGGAGCAGCACAAGCACTTCGGCCAGCGTTAGAGTGACCCTGACCTCCCCGGACAGGCAGACCTCTATGTATTCATTTAAGCTTCAGTTCCTTTTTTCCCACAATAATCCAGCATCCTTTAAACACTAAAATCCTTAACTTGTCTTTTAATGACATCATCCAGAATGGAGAATGGAACTCTTTGCTAATCAATTCTCTTTTTGATATAACTCAAGCTTCTCAAATTCCTATTCTCCCAAATAACACTCCTACTTCTTGGATTTGGACTAAACATTTTAAAATTTTCAAGCTTAGTTGCCTATAAAATTTTAATTCAGGATACTTTACCTCAGTTAAATAATTCTATTCAATCCTGCATTAAATGGTTATGGCAACTTTCTTATCCTCCTCCTTATTAGCTTCTTTTATGGTGCATTATCTTCAATTATCTACCAATAAAAACAAAAATTTTTGGACCAGACCAAGATCAACTGTGTGTCTTTTGTCAAATCCATCCAGAATTCACCACCCATTTATTCCTTGATTGTTCCTTTACTCAATCTTTTCTTTTTGCCCCCCCTTAGAATATTATTTTGAACACTTCTACTCACCATAATTGGATTGATTGTAATCATTTTAGCACAAAAGTTCACTCATAAATCTGATTCTTATAAAGCTCTCAATTAGTATGTTGTTGCATTATACTACATCTGGTTTGCTAGGAATGAAAAATTTTTTAAAAACTCAGATGTTTCCAATCTATGGATTATTCACAAAACAAACTCCCTTTGCATTCAAATTCTGACTAAATCATCTAACTTAAATCAAATCCAAAACTGTCCTCCTCGATTCAAGGAGCATAATGATTGTATTGTCTTTACAGATGCAGGAAAATTTTCTTCTTCTTATTTCTCCTTCGGAATTATTTGTCTAACAATACAATTGGAGTGTTTACAAATTGCAGGTGGAAGAAAGAATTTGTCATCAGTAGAAGAGGCAGAACTTTTTGCTATTTATCAAGGACTTCTATATGCTCGTCAAATGGAAAAATCTAATCTAATAATCTGCTCAGACTCATAGTTAGTGATCAATGCACTTGAACGACGATCTGATCTATCTTGGCATATTTTGGGACTTCTTACATCCACTTTTAACTTATTTTCTTCTTTTAACAGTATAAAGTTTGTATATATTAAGCGTATGTACAATGTTCCAGTGCATGAGCTAGCAAGATGGTGTAAAAATTTGTCGCAGGAACTAGTTTTACTTCCTCATTATCCTTCCGTTCTCCCTCCTGTACAAAACTTTGCAGCTTGTTCTACAGTTTAATATATTTTGCTTTTACCTGTAAAAAAAAAAAAGTATAGAGTTCTCAATGCAAGGATGTAAAGATTGTTCGAATGAACGTTGCACTGATTTTAAATGCAAATGATTCTTAATAAAAGGTCAATTAAGTAAGTTGGTTGCAAATTATAAAGGGTGTTTTAGTAAAATGTGAAATATATATATATAGGTAGATTTTAATAAATCTATGAAATCGTAAGGGGGTATTTTAGAAAATGACCTATAAAAATAAATATTTACTAATAATGGATTCTCTTAATTATCATACGTGGGAGGGCCTCATGACCACCACTTGTCTTTTGCAAATAGTGTATAGAAGATCCAGGTTTTAACAATGCTACATATCTCTTATTTTGTCCAAAATTTTTGGATGTTGAATGAAGCGACCTACCATGATAAAGAACATCTTGGTTGACAAAGCAAAATAAAGCTTACTATCTAAGGTCTTGAGAGGAGTAGATTACAAATTCATCATCCAAAGATCATGACTGCGAGGTCATCGTTCACAAAATTTGTCAAAGACTGTTACGTACCCCAGATTCAACCCGAGCCAAGAGATGCTTGGCCCCACTAAAGGAAATCACCGACTCAACCATAACCAATTCCAGAGACCCAAGGTGGCTGTGCTTTTCACTGTTCTTAGAGAAAGGCATATGTCAAAGACCCAAGGTGGCTTCTTAGGGATAGAGACTCTTAACAATCAAGTTAGCAAGAAACTAGAAGTGAGGACAAGCTGAAGAGCTCAATAGAGAAAGAGAGTATGAGGTCAGATCGATCGATTAGCTCGTTTATAACATTCAGAAATTGGAGATTCCATATGTTGCATCCATGTCATTTGGTGAAGTTACCAAATTTCCTTCTGATGTGGTGTGAATTGACTAGGTTACCCTCCAAGTGGGACACATGTAAATTAATATCCCATAGACATTAGTCAAATGATATGCCCTTTTGCCCAAGTGTTAGCAAGTCTATTTGACTTCATAGTCAATAAAGTTCAAGGGATGGTTCAATTGTTGTTCTCTGTCAAACTTGACATTAGTTAGAGTTTCTAACCATGCATTGATTCTATATATGCCTTAGGTTGGCTGGTTAGTGTTGATCACTCTATCTGGTGGAGTTAGTTTGATTGATGTCTAACTGAGGTCGGTTTCCTACCGTGCTTAACCCTAGGCAGGTCTTTTGGTCAGGCTAGAATGAGATCTCATTGAGGAGACGTAGTCACTAGTTTTTACCTTATGATGGGATGGTGAACCAGTGTTGGCTACTTTGTCTAACTGAGTTGGTTCAGTCAACATTTACGGAGGTCTACTTTTTTATCACCATTCTCTGCCTAATCCTATCATGACTTTCGTATGGGCCGTGGCTCAGAGCCTATGTCGTGCTTGGATCTATCGGCCAAGAGATTGGCTAGTAGGCGAGGTTGGCAGAGTTAGCATTAGTTGGTTTTAGGACCGAGGTCAGACTTTTGTTACCTTTCCTTGTCGTGCTCAATCTTGATGTGAGTATTCAACTCATCAGGCTTATAGCTTATTCTTGGATTCAAGAGTGATAAAAGGAAAACAGAAACTTAGGAAGAATTTACAATACGACATACGACATGATAGAAGTGTTGTCATATGCATAGTTGCCTGCACTTCGATATTCACAGGATGACCTAATCGCCTAAGACATAGTTTCAAAGGTAGTCTTGCGAGATAAAAAAAAAAAAAAAACACTTTGATTTCATTCTTCAATGGTCAACTATCCTTGATGTTGTGGTTGTTAGGTTGGTGGTTATTTGATTGGAGTTCACATCTGCACCCCACAATGTCCCACAGCACATTCCCGCCATGTATTAGGAACATCTCCCGATAATGACATCATCGAGACTGGTACTATCATCGGGAGATGTTCCCAATACACGGCGGCGATGTGTTGTAGGACGTTGTGGGGCACCCCCTTGTGAGGTGCAGATGTGAAATCATTCGATTGGTCAATTCAAGACATAGTTTCCAAGGTAGCCTTGTCAAATAAATACTTTGATTTCATTCTTTAACAATCAGAAGTCCTCAATTCTTCGACCCCCTTTTGTTCACCTGACATCATCTTCTTGGGCCAACAAACATAACATATTCTTTATCCTAAATCTGCATATGAATTTAGGCTCTAGAAGTATTGAGGGGAACACACCTCTTGAGTCCTTAAGGTTGCATTTGTTTGGGGTGAAAAATAAAATTGGGGTAAATTTAACAACCCGGTTCGATTTTATATACGCTTGGTAATTAAGCACGTACTTTTACATCGAAAATCAGTGTAAAACTCTACTTTCATTTCTCTTTACACCGATAAACGATGTAAATTATACATCGAAATTATCAATGTAAAACTCATTGGTTCTACCATCGAGGTAAACTCCTCTCACTTTACTCTGGCTGTCCTGCACGTCTCCCTCCTCCATTCTTCATCTACTCTGTTAGCTCTCTTGCCGGTGTTGCTGCTTCTCCGTTGAACATCCGGTAATCTCTCTCTCTCTCTCTCTCAGATCTCCCTCTCATTGATCTACTCCCTTTATTACGTTTGGGACATATGCATGAGTTCCATACTTAAAGAGCCAAATTGTATTGCATGTCTAAATTCTAGGATAGGATAGGTATCTAGCATATTAGTGTTCTATGTTTTTAACTTGTCTTTTAATATATTTATTTGTTTGTGAACAGCTAGTAGACTCTGGGATATAGGCAGAACATTGATACTCCTAATGTCAGGTTAAGTTTCCCATATCTTTTGGTTCATAATTTAATTCATTTGAGAGGTAATAACTTAAAATTGTTTGCATCATCTTTAACTCCAAGGGGGTTAATGGGTAACTTAGGATTTAGCATTAGGAAATATATATTTTTTAAATAAATTTGATCTATGCATGTCGTCATTCACTGCTAGCATATATATATATATATATATATATATATATATATATATATAAATGTAGTTGACCTATGCCGACAGTCATGATTGCCGTCATAGGTAAAGTTTTAAACAAAAAAAGGACCTATGTCGGCGCTCATTCTTCACATTGTTGCTGCTTTACATAGTGTCTCGGCAGTCGTAATCGCTGTGTTTGAATACATATTCTGGCAGTTATGATAGAACCGCCGGTATAAAAGCAATTGGATTGGGGCCCTAAGTCGACATTTTTTTGTATTTAGGCCGGCAGTCATGAGCTAGGCCAACAGTGCTTAAGGCATTGGTCACAAAACCGCTAGCTTAGACCTAACCTGGTGGTTTTGTGACTGTTGCCTTAGGTCTTTTTTCTTGTAGTGTGATCAAGCAGCCACATATGAAGAAGTCTGAGACTCTGAGTTGAGTATCATTTTTCTTTATGGACTGTGAGAAATCAGACACATGATTACTTGTACATGTTGTTGGCCTCAGATACCAAGGCTAGGCAATAGGAAGGCACCTTGTCGCCTAGTTTCCTTGGCGATGGATTTTTTTTTTCTTTTGAATAAAAATCATGAATCCTAGGGTAATTACCTATGTTCAATAGAAAGTAGCAACCATCTTTCCATAGTAGTTGTCTATAATCTTCATAAACAATGTATGAACTTCATTTAAACATAGAAAATCAACATATTCATGAAAAGATGGAAGAAATAAAAAAAAAAAAATTCAGAACAGAGTTTTTGTCCTAGGAAAAGAAGAAAAGAAAGGATGAGAATCAACACATGGACCATATTTGTGCTTATGTTTCATACATTGATCGTGTGAAAATTCTATTGGAACCCTTTGCTTTAAAAACAACAGATGGACCAGATGGTTGAGAATCATCTGATCATGTTTATTTCTTGTTCAGACCCTCCATTTGTTCCAGCTAAGGCTTAGTTTGTAGTGAAGAAAGAAAGTGGATACAGAAAATACTAAAAAGATTAACACCAATAACTATGCCCCTGGAACTTTAACTCAATGAAGTCTTCACCCAAACAACCTTAGTTGAGAGCAATTATGGGGCTTGATGATTGGGAAATGTTTAAAGAATGTCTATCTTGAAAGAAGATTTTTATCTCATTAGGAGATTAGGGTTCTCACTTCTCAACAATGTATGGTTGTATGATGTGAAAGGAGGCTGTGGGGAGCAGATTAGGGTTAGATTCTATGAAGGATTAGATTTCAAAACTGAAATTCAAATATAAAAATATAGGATTCGATTACCAGATCTAAAATTGTAGGGTTAGATTTCAGATCTGCAATTGCAGGATTAGATTACCAGAAACCAAAAACCTTTTGTTGTAGTAGTGATAGACTTGGAATTCAATGGTAGTTAGACTCTAACCTAGAACCTCAAACAATAGGTTTATCTGCTTGATATACCCCTTTCTTTCTTGAGTTCAACTCAGTTATTTTAACAAATTTGCATCCATAGATAAGGTGTTTATCTAGCCTATGCCCACTATGATAAAGTGTTTATTTGACTATGTGTTTGTCTTTGACTACCAAACATGAGGGTACCTTCATAAAGGGCCTTCTCTACAATCCAGGGTGTCATCATTACCCTAATTATGGTAGGCTACTACACACTTTGCGAGCGTCCGGGAGCAAGGGAAGGTAGGAGCATAGGAAAAGGGAAATTCATGAAAAGCATATTTAATAGCCAGAAGTCATGCCTTTCGTAGATTAGGATGAGGAGAAAATGCTTTGATTCATTGAGTGATTTACTTAGACTACATGGTCAACTCACACCAACCCTCCATTTGAATGTTGAGGAGCAAGTTGCAATGTTCCTTCACACCATTGGTCACAATGTCCAGAATAGTACAATCCATGTTAGATTTGGTGAATCCCAAGAGACCATTAGCCAATACTTTCATAAAGTCCTTCGTGTTGTTTTGAAGTTGCAACACCTGTTGGTTGCACAACCTACAGGAGATCATATACCGGTAGAAATCAGATATGATGCCTGATTCATGCCATACTTCAAGGTATGCCTAATAATAAGTATTGCTAACAATTGAACATGTAAATTTAATCCATTACCCATATGGCACGGATCTAGTTGAAATGTATGATTGCATAGGTGCTATTGATGGAACTCATATTCCTTACAAGGTGCTTGTTGAAGAGCAGGCTAGATTTTGTGGTAGGAAAGGGAAAACCACCCAAAATGTGGTAGCCACAGTCATATTTGACTTGAAATTTACATATGTATTGGCTGGTTGGGAAGGGTCAGCTATTGATGCAATAGTCCTGATTCCCTAAGGAGGGAATATAGTCTTAGAATACCTGAAGGTAATCTACAAAAATTTTTCTATCTTCATCCTACCTCTACATCAACAAGATCATTGGAGTGAACTATTTTTTTTATTATTTACTTCCATGTGAACATAGGAAAGTACTATCTCGTAGATGCGAGTTATAGAAATATGTCAGGATTCTTAGCTCCTTATCAAAACACATGGTACCACCTCAATGAGATCCGAGGATGGTTGCCTAAATCCCCAAAAGAAATCTTCAACCATAGGAATTCCGCATTGAGAAATGTAGTGGAGCGTGCATTTGGTGTATTAAAGAAGCGTTGGGCCATCCTAGACTCCACCCAACACTTTGATTTCCCTACACAGGTTAGTATTGTCATTGCATGTTGTGTCCCTCATAATCACATAATGGGTGCTGATCCAAATGACGCAGTAACTCAACAAGGTATTTGGGATACAGGTGCACGCAACTCCAATGCCAGGAGGAGTGAGCCCATGGATGATGCACCAATTGAGGACAACTTAACACAACAAATCCAAAGAAATGAACTTGCAAAGTGAACCTCATTCAGAGATCAACTCAGTTTGGAGATGTTTTGAGATTGGCAGAGACTCCGACAAGGAGTTTGATGGGGTGGATTGTTGTGATACCAGCAATGTTTACTTAATATATGCTTTTATTACTGATGAACCATTTGTATCACATTGAGAATAGTTTGATTTTGTTTAATGTTGTGGTTATTAACATGTCCAGTTTCATTATTTCTATACAAGCATACATTTTAATTAGTGGTACTAAATCTGAATTATATGCTCATATGTTGAATGCTGGCATGTGTTTTTGTATTCAAATTTAAGTGTGATTTAAATTTCATTATTCAGCTATGTGTATGAATCCATTTAATTCATGATATGAGACTAGTTACTAGGAATGGTGTTGGGAAAAGATTCACAAGTGTCGGCTAGTGGTCACCTAGGAGACCGGCAAAAGGGTGAAGTCTCTATCTGTGTCACATCTAGCTACATCTAAGTCTAAGCATAGTAGGCAGATTAGATGGAATGATTCAATGGACCGATCATTTATAGAGTTATTGGCAGAGCAGGTTGCCTTAAGAAACAAGATTGACAAAGGGTTTAAGACATCTACATACACATATGGTGTTGACATGAAAACCCCAAACATAAAGAATAGGATTCGCACGTTGAAGCCAATTTATATAGAGGCAAAAAAATTGCTTGGTACTTCTGGGTTTGGATGGAGTTATGCAAGAAACCAGATACAAGCAGACTAATAAGTTTGGGAGGAATACCTACAAGTAAACCTGATATAACTTAAATGTTGTGATCTCTAGCATTTGTGTTAGCACAATAAAAACCTTGTTTGTTCAATGCAGGCAAATCCACTTGCACATACTATGAAAGGACGGATCATGGCAATGTATGATAAAATGCAACTGGTACTTGATAATGATCAACCTACTGGGGATTATGCAGCAACAGGTCTTGAGATACAGGACTTGGACCTAGGGGATGATGACTATGGTGAGGGTGTCGATGAAGATGTTGATGATGATGCATCAACACCTTTGGGAGGCATTGTTGTCAGCGATGATTATGGGACACATTCTCATAGTACTATCCCTTGACTTGTTGCTTCCTCATTGAGTACTCGGAAGAGATCACACAGTACGAAGAAGAAACCACATGAACATTTCATCGAGGCAATTATAGGCTGAATCATACCATCAAAGACATGACAACTGCCCTCACAATTCAAACTGAGCAAGATATGGTTAATATGTTGTATCAAGAAGTTATGGACTTACACTCAGAGGGGTTTGATATTCAAGTCTTAAATGCAATATTTGGGTACCTAGTGGAAAATGAGAAGGAAGCAAGGATTTTCATTGCTAGGGAGAAGATCCTACGAGCCTAGATGGTATGCACTATCTTAACAAAATTGCCTGGATTTAGAAGGATACCACACCCTATTGAGAGAGAAGGTTGCTGAGTTTCAAACAGTCTACATTGGACAATCTAAATTTCTCAAATTTTCTAGTTTTTGAAACTACACTTTTTGATAGCATATTTGAAACTACTCTTTTTGATAAATACATATTTGTTGTGTTTCAAGATAAATATGTTAGCTTAAAGATAAATATTTGTTGTGTTTCAACCACTGAAATCATGAATTCCAAATCTATAAATTCAAAGAACTTCAAACTAACAATCTGAATTGAATATTATATATGAATTTGAAAGTATGATTTATATGCACTATATAAATCCTGCAATATTTCTTGAATTTCTTGAATTTTATTCATACTTGAATTTCTGGAATTTTATGAATATTTCTTAACTGTAGCTTTTAGGAGATAAAGCATCAAAAAGCTCATGAAGAAAATAGCAGGCTACAAATGTTTTAGGATGAACATTTGACCCTAAGTTTTAGGTATAGACCCATTGAACCTACTGTTTCCAAGATTCAGGTATTCCAGGTGCTCCATACTACCAAGGTAATCAGGTAACACACCAGACAGATGATTATTCTACAACTCTCTGCATGATGTAAATGTTTATGGTAATGCCTCTTTGAATACCAAATGCACCACCCACAATCAAGTTTGCAGCCTAGCACTCAAGGGCTTGTAGATGACTAAAGGTGCATCTTCTCTGGGCTTGGGCTGCTCCAATCCCCACTGTTATTTCTCTTCCTTTTCTGAAGAGAAAAATGAGGGAGAGATAGAGAAAGAAAAAAAGAATCATGCGAACTGCCTATTTGCATTTTGTAATTTCTAGATGTAGCCTAATGAATAAATTCTTTTTGAAGGAAAAAGGTAAAGTATTCTGTTAGCTTCCACTGAAATGATCCATGTTTACATGTATAGATTATGTATAAACCATGTTTGAGACATGCACTACCAGAGACTATACATCAACTAGGGCAACTAAAACCAAGTCCCCCNAAAAAAAAGAATAAAGAAAAAACAAAATATTACTCCAATATAGGCATGTTTATCAACTAAACAGTATGCTATGTTCAAAAAACTAGGGTTGTGGAACCCTAAACTTCATTAGCTGACAGCCATGAGTGTACAATGGCCACAACCCAACACACCATCTCATCCACTGATCTCCTCCCCTGTTCTTGAACACTCTTTGGTTCCTTGCTTTTCAAATAACCCAATCGGGCTACAAGAGGAATCACTCCAAAGCACCTTACCCTTCTAGCTTAGTTGTGCTAGCTTCAGGATTTGAATAGATCAAACAGATTCCTTTGACTAACATTGAAGAGCCTACATAAATGGTTGTACAAGAGACCCACAACTCTACAATGTAGAAACAATTGATCTGTTGACTCTTCATCCCTGCTACACATTACACACTCCAAGGGCTCCAACACCAAACCTCTCCTTTTACTAATGAATAAAGTTGATTTACTGATCCTTTTCCCAAGCAATTAGCATGAATATTCTTATTTTGTTTCTTTCTGAACTATATTTTATGGTTCATCTAATCTAGGAGTATGCTGAAATAATTTCTACTCTAGCTTCTTTTGCAATAAACATGAACTGAGATGTTATTGATTATTTAAAAGGCCATTACCCATGTTGCCCCCAGAGATATTTGGGGTCTTCAAAGGGGTAGATGGAAACAAACCAGTTTTATTAATTGTATAAAAAGAATTTAAACATTTACAGAATCGTGGTACAATAGGCTGCAAAGCCACCAAATCCTCTTTGCCCATTTCTGGTAGGACTTCAAAGGATGCATTCCCCCATTACAATTAGAGTCATTTTTACTTCTTGTCTAACTAACCCATCAGTTGACTGTGTTAACTGATCCTTGGACCCAAGTGAATCTTATAGCTATTAGCCTGTTGCCTGCCAAGCTTCTTACTTTTCTTAGTATGTATCAATACTGCCATAATCCTAAACTTCTATTTCTAGGCTTGCCCACTACCACCTTTTTCCTACCTCAAAGTTCCTGGGCCCTTTTTAGGAGGTAAGGAACTAGTCAGGATTTTTCTTTCCTTTTTTTTTTTGTGTAATTAGAAGAGAAAGAGAGGTTAACAAATTTAAAATCTGCATCTGCAGTACACTTTTAGAAGAAGATTTGTAGAATGAGGCTATGGTTATATAAAGAAAAGGTTTGAGATTATTATATTAATGAGGATTGGTTTCCAGATGATCAGGAATGAATTGTGACAGTATAAATTGGGTGCTAGTAGGTTTGATAAGATTGAGGTTGTGTTTGATGTTCAGTATTTTGTTAGGTTGGAGTGATGTTGGGTGTCTTCGGAAAGTTATGGTTATGGCCTTTGTAACCTTGTTGGTGATATCTTAACCCTTATCACTGATGCATCTATCTTTTCTCCTTTTTAGTGAAAATTTCTTTACCATAGCTAACTAGTCGAGGGCCAAATCAATTGCATAACTAGCTGGTCAGCACTCATGGGGTGAGAGACAACACCTAAGGCTTTCTTTGCTGAATCATCTGACAAGTCTTAATCTTAACCATGGAAAACTTCCCATGCAAAAAGCTTTTAACCTTGAGGGGTACTAGAAAAAGCCAAAGGGATTTAATGGCACTGCCTAAAGAAGAAGTGGTTGAGAATAAAATTCTGAAAAGGAAGGCACAAGTAAACAGGAAGCAACAACCCCACCCCTGGATTGTTTATTTTTCTGGTTCAATATTTGATGTTTTCTTAAAAGACCTTGTTCCTTTGTGGTGATCAACTCATTTTTCCTCTATCTAAAACTTGAGCTTAATGATAACATTGCCTGTTTTTGCAATTATAATCTATGGTCTTCCTTAAAATCAATAACAGAAAGTGTGTTGTTTATAAGTTTGATGTTTTTTTCATAAATAGAATTATGTCGTTAATTCATTAAATCATAACCATCTTACTAGGGATCCTTGGTTCTCTAATCAGTGGCCAGAATTGGGGTGTGTTTTGTTGCATGGTTGTTGCCTTCTATGATCTCTCTGATGAATTTGGTTCTTTGCACCTGTGATGTTTTAGGTTTGGGTAGTCAAAGTGATTAACATGTTCAGTTCTAAAATTTGGGAATGTTGAGTCCTATCTTTGAAATCACTATTTCTAATGATAAACTCTTTAATTTTGTAATTTTAATATAATATTTGCATTTTCTTTCTCTTCATTTTCACATCTTAACACTTGGTTCTATAGAGCAGGACTTTCACTTTTGTATTGGACAGATTGAGGCTGCACCTTTGATAATATAATCCATTTGTTTTGTTTTGTTCTATGTCTAGGCTAGAGAGGCATCAGTACACGACTTTATTATTTTTTGTAGTCCACATCGGTCCAGAAATGGTAGATACTTGGAATTTGAGGCCTAATTTTTCTAGACCGTAAAAAGTCCACAACTAAATTCCTACGTTTACGTTATAAACACGTATTTTTCTACTGTAAAAAAAATACTAAAGTTGTATCGGGAAGTGGCTACGATGCTTGATTATTTTTTGCATTGGTGTAAGCTACCAAATTGTAGAGAAAGTACACCGAAATACCGATGTTTTACATCTTGGTGCCAAACGTGAAGAGCCTAAATTAGACATGCAAAAACAATTTACACCCTGCAATTTTGTGTTTACCCCCTTTCCAAATGCAGTCTAAAGTGAAATTTTCCCTAATAAAAACTATTCCGTGTTCTATATGACGGAGCATAAAGTGAAATTTTCCTTAATAAAATCTAGAGTAAATTACAAAGACCCCCTGTATTATGGGGTCTGTGATAAAGACCTCTTTGTGCTTTGACTGTGAGACAAAGACCCCTTCTGTTAATTTTCCGTTGAAATCTGCCCTTAAAATATTTTTTAATCCTCGTACTACCCCTGTAATAACTATTCCGAGAGAATACTGTTCATCTTCCGCGACCTCAAGATACATGAACCGGTGGTAGACTTCCAAAGTCCTTGATATTGTAGATTTTGAGCTGAACCATTCTCGAGCCTTCCATTTGGCCATTTAGAAAGTTCCAGTTGTCCATACATAGTGACAGTCGAGTTGCAGAGTGTTCCCCATCTTCTCTCACTCGTGTATCCATGGCGACGGTCGAAGTTGTTGAACCAAGGAAGATGCTTAGGCCTGGTCGAGGGGGGCTGATCGGCCACGGACTCTCCAAACTCATCAAGATGATAGCAGCGGTGCCGGAATCGGAACGCGAGTCTCTGCTCCCCCGCCAATAAGACAAGGCCATCTGCACCGCTTCTGATATCGCCGTTGTGGCTGTCATGTCGAAGCCCCATTGTTGTCAACACATCGCTACCACCGGGAACATCTGTGTGTATTGCCCCGGTGTATTCCCCCATTACAACAGATTATAATCGTCATTTGAGTAGTAATGGGGGAATGGGGTTTACCTTTACAGCGGTGGTCGACCAGTTCTTTGGGAGGTTGAAAGTAATAATATCTCTAGTTTGGTCACCGTAAGCCAAGTAACCAAAGAACCCAAACAGCACTCACCGGAAATTCTAGTGAACGCCGTACACAAGCGTAATCCCAGTGAATGCCTATCCCAGCACCCATCGGAAATTCTTCCTCTTTCTCATCAACGCTTCCAACGGCTAAAGTCATTCCAAAACCCTCGAAACAAAAACACCACCACCCCTTCGGCAAACAGCAACCCGCCAACGCTTGTAATCACCTCTCTTAGAAAAATAGTCAAACAATTGGAGGTCTTCCTTAACGACGACCGCCATCACCAACACGTTGCAGATGTCTACGAAGATGGTGAAAGGGGAGAGAGTGGAGAGAGCGATTTCGACAGGGACAAGAAGGAATATGTAAGAAGACAATGTCAAGGTATGGGTGCCCACAATGGATGACATGTTTTGGCTGATGAAGACGAGATAACCAACAGAGGCACCACGTTGGGAGATGCAAATAAGGAACTTCGTCAGATACCGACCTATCATTCCGAAGGCTTTGAAACGCAAGTCACCATACGTATGGACTTCTTCTGATGCTAACCTGTCTCTGCATTGAACCTGTAGAAACAGAGAAGATGGATTATATTTGTGGGTTTTCGATATTTGGTAGAGTTAATCAAAATCTTGACGAAAGGAGAGGAAAGAGGAAAGAACAAACAAGGAGGAGCATGGGATTCACAAGTGTAATCTTACTAGCTGGATCGCTATAACCTGGCCTTTAACACACTTGATCCTTGCCATCCCCCTGAACAAGCTCCGAAGCCACTATCATTCCAGCTCCATAAGATTCCCAGAGGATTGAGTGACGATTATCCCATCCCACGGCAGGCTCGATACTGAATGGCAGGTGACAAGGAGCAAGAACAAATGGTTAGTGTAATCGCACCAAAATAGCATGTGAAATGCAACGATCCTCTTCCTCTTCACCTATCATTCGGTTAGAGGAATCGTGCCAAACTCGTACGCTGTTAAGGGAAAGGGGAAGAAAAGAGATTGAGGGAGAGAGAGAGGAGAGAGAGAAATGCAAAACAAGGTATTATAAGAATAGTATGGGGATTAAAAAAATATTGTAACGTTCTTTTTTGACAGAAAGGTAAGGGAAGGGGGTCCTTGTCTTATGTCAAATTACAGGGGGTCTTTGTCACAGACCCCATAATATAGGGGGGTCTTTATAATTTGCCCTAAAATCTATTCCGTTATCTAATAAAAAAATCTACTCCGTTATGATTAAGTGACTTGGTGGATTTGTACCGGTGGTGGAGACATATCTACATTCCACACTCTCCCTTTTCTCCTATTTCAGCTGAAATTTTGCGATTCCGAAGAAAGCAAGAAGAATTAATTGTTGCTCATTAATTGGGCCCTAAAAGACAAGCTTGTTTTTCGCGTTCAACAAGGAGAGTTTCCAAGAGGGTGAAATGCTGCTTGCCTCTTCCGAATTTCTAAATCGAGCCTAATCCACTGGTGGATTCTTGTATTCTGCCGAGAAATTACAACAAATCTAAGCCGCCCAAAATCCAAATGACGAGCAAGGTTAGTATGATATACTCTTCGCCTCCCGCAGTCTCTGTATTTCTGTTGTCTATGGTGCGTGTTTAAAGTTAAACTCGAAATTGAAATTCGAAATAAATCTATAGAAATCGATTTTGAACTAAAAAATGGTGTGTCTCTGGAGTTAAAAGGAGGACTTGCAGCAGCGGCGGTGGTTTCCTCTTCACCTCTTCCCTCCCTTTGATTCCATTTATTTACAACTCCTTAGTGGCATTGACTAGGCTTATTTGCAACAAACTGGTGAGAGAGCTAGTCCCCAGATGTCTGCGTAACAGAGCACACTGCCCTGCCCAGCTTGCCGATCCTAATGATTATTCCGGTCGCTCTGCCGTTCACCTTTATGAATTCAGTCAACCATCGGACTTGACCCGGATTTTATCGGCACCAAGAACAATATCGATTGCGACCAAGTAAAAGGTTACCTGTAGTGTTTCAGCATTTTTCTCTGTCACAAACCAACCATGACCATCGTCACCGGTCTGCACAGCAGCTTCGTTTCTCAGATCACAGGCTACATTAAAAGAGGGTATCCCAGTTTTTGTGGTATGAATCACTTGTCAAGAGGGAGTGCGGTGATGTTATGAATCTAAAGCCAATCTTGTCTCCCGAAGTATACACCATTTACCGTCGGCTAAGTATTGAATTTCTTGCTCTTTCCTCTGATATTCGATCTTTATGTTGCCATGCGTTGAATAGTTTGATGTCTCGCCTATAGTGTTTAGTATTTACTCCATTTATTTATGCTTTATCAGGCTTGATTCATGGGATTAGTTAATCACGGTTCCCCCCGGTTATCCTGTGTTTTTGCCATACAATCATCATGACGGCATAAAATTCCATACTAGCTTTTATTTTGTTTACTTGAACTAAAATTTCAGTGGGGTTGAACGATTCAGTGGGACTATTTACCTGGGTCATACCATGCTGTTTTATGGCTTAATAGTTGGTAAACTAACGATTCTAGTGCGTCTTGCTGCCAGTTCTCATGTAGTTATTTCTCATGGTTTTGGTTTCACGTAATTTACTTCAGGCCATTCTTTTTTTAGTCATTGTCTTTCTATGTCATTGAATAATTCTAGCTTGTTACATTTAGATATACTATGGTGAATCCCCTCTACTGTTAGTAGTTGTCGATGTGATTTTATTAAGGTTTTTTTTCTTGTTTGTTAAAAAATAATAATAATAATAAATTAAAAATAGAAGTAAAGTTCATATGCAATGGTACACAAGTAAATGAATAAACCAATAATTATTTTGTTTGTGCTTGTGCTTATTTAGGTCTCTCCATTCATCCATTGGGCCTAGGAGAGGGGTGCCTATCCCCTTTCCTCTCCCATCCGAGTCTTACCTGGACTGGTTGGACCATTTCCTTGGATATAAATGAAAACGGATTTTCGATGCAATTTCCGGAGGTCCCATCACCTCAATTTCCTTAACTGATGGCAGGGACTCCAATTCAGCCCAAGTGAGCCAATTTCCAATACTAATGTGTAGACCAAAGGGCAAAGGTGGCTTGGTATAATCGTTTCTGATCAAAAAAAAAAAAAAAGGTGGCTTGGTATAGGAAACTTAGTCCAGAAAAATACAACCCTCATGGGAAAGTGGCTTTGGAAGTTCCCCCTGGAACGTGAAAGGCTCTAGAAAGCATTCAGACAATGACTCGGATGTAAAAGTATCCCCTAATGCCTCATTATTATCTCCTTGGAAAGCAATTCAAGAGGTTTTTCCTTTCTTCCTCAACCATATTCAATTTGATGTGGGAAATGGGAACAAGGTCTTATTTTAGGAAGGCCTTTGGTCGGGAGAATAACCTCTAAAGACCTAATTCCCCTTACTCTTTACTTTGTCAAACTATAAATCTGAGCTCATTTCAAAATTTGTGACCTTCAACACCTCATGGCTGAATTGGGGTTTCAGTTTCAGAAGGGGTCTTAGGGACTTGGAATGTGAATCTCTGATAACCCTTTTGGCCAAGCTGGACTCTGTTTTCCTAGACCAAATTATAGACGATACAAGGGTTTGGGCAATTTCTAATAATGGCATCTTCACTTGGGCTTCTTTTTTCAATAACCTAATTCATCCTACCACCCTGGGTTAGAACCTCCCGGTAAAAGAGGTTTGGAGCATTAGAGCATGCCAATTCCACCAAAAATTCAGGCCCTTTGCTGGGAGATCTTTCTTGGGAAGATTAATGCCAATTCCCTTATGTTTATTGCCTTTGCAAAGCTAGTGAAGAAAATATCTTCTATTTGTTTATTCATTGTACCTTTGCACATTGTGTTTGGGAGCATTTCTGTTCTCTTTGGTTGCAGGTGGACTCCTCCCAAGGATGTGTTGGGTCTCTTTGATCCAATCCAAACTTCTTGAGACAGTCAAAGAAAAGAGGAAGGATTCTATGGAAAGCAATGAGAGCAGCACTAATTTGGACTATTTGAGAAGAAAGGAACAGGGGGATTTTCAATGACAAGTGTAGATCTGAGTCAGAAATCATAGAAACCATAAAGATACAAGCAGCACGTTGGGTAAAAACCTTGAAAATCTTCCATCTTTTATCCTTCAATGATATTTTGAGATCATGGAAGAATGTGGCAAACTTGGCCCAAGAGAAAGAAAGGGTTGTCATGGAATGGAGACCGCCAACACCTAATTATGTGAAGAAACTAAATTTTGATGGAAGTTTTTTGAGAAATTAAGGAAGGGCTGGTTTAGGGGGTGTATTTCGAGGTAAAGAAGGTGAGATACTAGCACTTTATCTGGGTCCTGTATTGCAAGGAGATTCATTGACAATAGAATTATTGGTTCTGCTTCAAGGGCTGAAACTTGCAAAGCAGTTTGGCTTTCAAAGGTTAGAGGTGGAAGGGGACTCTTAGGTGGTTATTCTTGGACAAAATTTCACAGCCAAACCCCTTGGGTTTACAAGCAAAGGATTAAGGAAATTGAAAGGATAACAAGGGAACTGAGTGAAACTTTTA
Organism: Nelumbo nucifera; assembly: GCF_000365185.1. Next base: position 115,535 of record NW_010729485.1, on the reverse strand, counting down.
AATGGGTGAGAAGAACTACAAATGGCATGGCAGATTAGCTAAGCAAGGGGCAGATAGGCGGTACTTATTTCAGGCTAAATTGTAAGGCTGGTTTTTCAGGGATTGCAACTCTAGTTGTATTTGTTTACTCCTATGGGTGTGGGTAAAATTACCCACAAATTTGTAAGCTCAAGTTTCATATAATGCTTAATAAAATTTACCATTGCTGATAAAAACACATCGGTTGAACTCATGTAAGGATCAAAATAAGAACAGAATTATTCATCAAAGGACCAATTTATAATATCTAAGGGGCCAAAATAAATAAAAGCCAACCTATTTGATAAAAACCATAAAGTATTATACCATACATGTAAGATACTGTACAATTACCAAAAAGCTATAAGATATTATATACCAAATATATAAGCTATTATACTACATTATATATATACAATTTCTGGGCTGGCCCAGGCTGACCAGGCCTAAGGTTTGATTTGTCTGGGCCTGGCCCACATTATGTGTGGCTTGATGCAAGTCCTGGCTAGCTAGGCTTGGGAAAAATGTGGCTGCCCAAGCCCAGAAATTCGTAGGCTGGGTTGGGTGTACATGATCATCCTGAAGCCAAGCTTTCTCCCTCCATAGCTTATATTTGGTAAAAACCATAAAATAGTATACCATCTATGTATGATACTATACAATTACCAAAAGACTATAAGATATTATACCAAATTTATAAGTTATTATACTACATATTATATATACACAATTTCTGGGCTGGACCAGGCTGACCAGGCCTAAAACTTGCTTAGTTTGGGCCTGGCCCACATTATGTGTGGCTTGATGTAGGTTCTAGCTGTCTAGGCCTAGGAGAAATGTGGCTGCCCAAGCCCAGGAATTCGTAGGATGGGCTGGGTGTAAATGATCATCCTTAAGCCAAGCTTTCCCCCTAATATGCACTCCATAACACATGTTCTGTTCTAGTCCTACCTATTTTTAAAATCTTCTGTTTAGTTAATCATCTATGATTAGTGCAAAAATAATTAAGTATTATCTTTGAAGAAATGAATAGAAGGGAAAAAAGGGGCCTAAAGACTCCACTCTTTATTTGCTAGTTACCTATTGGAATAGGACCCTTAACAGCTGGGTGGCTGGCCATATCTCTTGAGCCACTTTTGATGTGGCAAAAAATGGTGTGGTCTCAAAGGTAAATTTCTTTGGGCTGCATTTGGCAAAATATGTTTTTGTACTGAAAATAAAAGTGAATTTATTTTTTCTTACGTTTTTGAATTCAAAGTGGGAGCAAAATTTGCCACCCAAAAAATTGGAGCAAACTCTTGTAAGCTTTTGTAGACTCTCATCAAAGTTGCCGATCATCTTTTTGTTGGAATGGTTTAGGCTATGTTTGATGATTAAGTGGTTGTTAAAAGAAGTACTTGTTGCACAAGTACTTTTTAGAAGTACTTATTTTAACAACTACTTATGGTTGTTTGGTAACCCACTTGCCAAATCACTTATTATGTTTTTAAGCACTTATTGGGGTGGGGATGTTTGGTAAGCTACTTTTCCCATAAGTGCTTATATTGACACAAATGACAATTTTAGCCCTCATTTCAATGAGAAGAATAACTTCACAAAATAGAAGAAAGTGGAAAAACGACAGGTCCGTTAGCCACTTTTCCTTATCGCCGATTGTCGCCGGTGGAACTATAACTGGGTGCACCGCCACCTGGTTTGAATGAGAGGAGATGGAGGTATAACCCTCGTGTTGGGGTATTTTAGGTATTATAAGAAAATACTAGGGACTGGTTCATCCCATTTTATTGGAGAAGTACTTCAAAAAGTGCTAAAAAAGCCAACTTTGGGTCACTTTTTTAAGAAGTACTTCTTTTAAAAAGCACTTCTTCTCCACTTTTTTACTAAACACATAAAACCATTTATTAACCACTTAATGTGTGGTCCTAGCTGTTAAAAGAAGTACTTGTTAAAAGAAGTACTTCTTATAAGTGAAATTAAACAGGGGCTTAGAATCCATCATATGGATAGCCGAACCATGCTAGATGGTTGGGCAAAATTTCAAATTTCTAAACCCTTTTGGGAACCGATTTCTCAGTGAATTTGAAAACTGAATTTTCTAGATTGATCTTGCATTGAACCAGACCAGATTTGAAACCAAATTGAAACGAAATTATACCTGATATGGAAGCCACAAATTGCAGCTCCCAAATTGGAAGTTCACGCCCAATATCAGTCCCAAAATCGTCCTCCAATTGAAGATGTGCAGAGTATAGGGGAAACCGATTCAACAACTATGATTTCAGCAAATCTGCTATCCAATTGACTTGGATCGAGTGAGATAACTTAACTAATCATGACAACTTAACCAATCACATGATAACTAAACTAATCTGCTATCCAAACCCAGTTTTGACCCAAATCACATGACAACTTAACTAATCATGTGATAACTTAACTAATCATATTAGTAATGGGCCTTAGGCCCATTTCTCATAAAGGCTTGCACCTCTATGTGTTGCATGGCTACTTTATGCCTGATATTGTATGATGTGGAACCCCACAAAGGTCTCACACAAGTCCATGAGGGTCTAACCCCAATTTCTTAATTTTATCAGGTATGATGTTTGCTTAGGGAATTATGTTCTCTTTTGGAATATGTCGGGGTGGGAAATTCAGCCTTAAAATACCTTTTCCCTTCTCTTTACTCTATTTCCTTGTTTAAGAATAAGGCTGTCTCTAATTTCCTTCCCTTCCCCCTTTTGCCTTTGTCGTTAAATTGGGATTTTGGCTTCCGTTGGGGCTTGAGGATGATGAACTTGGTGATGTTTCCCAACTTCTTTTGATTCTTGATAATGTTTGGTTGGATCTCTTATAGTCAGACAAGAGGATTTGGTCCCCCCACCCAAATTGCTCCTTTTCTTGTGCATCCATTTTGAAAGCCCTTTGTTCTTCCTCCCCTTAGTCGGTTTTTCCAATAAAGGAGCTTTGGGCTAAGCCTATTCCCCCCAAAATTATCTTGTTTTGTTGGGAATTGTTTTATGGGAAAATCAGTACTATAGACTGCTTACAAAAAAAAAGAAGCCTTTTATGTGCTTGTCCCCTAGTTGGTGTATTCTTTGCAAAGCTAATGGTGAGGACTATTTCCACTTACTAATTTCTTGATCCTTTGTTGTTGCTATTTGGGATTGGACTTTTGCCTTATTTGGTTGATGGTGGAATTTACCCACTAATGTAAGTCTACTTTTCGACCCGTTGGTCTTTGTATGGCCCACAAAAAGAGGGTGGATAATGTATCAGAGCAACTGCACTTTGGACAATTTGGGAGGAAAGAAATGCAAGAAATTTTCAATAAAAGGAACGAAGCCTCCCGAATATCAAAGAGTGTATCTTAACAAGGGCAATTCATTGGTTGAGAACTTCGGAATTTTTCCATTTGTTCTCCTTTGATGACTTCAGAAGGAACTGGATGGAGGTGGCTAATATCTCCCTCAAGAAGTAATGGACTTCTATAGTGTGGACTCCGCTGTCGGAAGGTTGTGTAAAATTGAACTTTGATGGAAGCAGTCAAGGCAATCCTAGCCCCTCAGGTATAGGAGGGATTTTGAGAGATAGGGATGGTAATATCTTAGCCTTGTACTCGGGTCCAGCGGGAATGGGAAACTCAAAATAGGGCTGAGTTGTTGGCAGATTTACAAGGTATTCAGATTGCTAATCAATTTGGTGTTGAGAACCTTCAAATTGAAGGTGACTCCAAGGTTGTTGTAGGTTGATTAACAGATCCGAGCTCAATCATTTGGTGCTACAAGGACCTCTCAAAGAAGGCCAACTGGTTATTAAGAAACATGAATGTTAGTATATAGGGGGTTGGCAGGTTTGCAAACGCTATGGCAGATTATCTTGCTATAAACAAGGGGTTTTGAGGGAACATTTGTACTGGGCTACCTTGTAACCTTGATATATAGTGCTATGTGATTTTCCCTCTTTGAGGGAGGTTGATGATTGTAACAGTTCTCATATTGTCTTAATAAAATTCCTCTTCAATTATCAAAAAAAAAAAATCTAAACTAACACGAGTGTCTTAAGTGTCCGATTTAAGGGCTAATACATAGAAAACATACCAATATGAACATAAAACAATAATGTACTTAAAGGGTCTTCCGTTAGGAGCTAACCCAAAAGAAAGTTGGTTCTGGTATCCAATTGTGGAAAAGTTTGAAAAGAGGCTGGCTACTTGGAAAAAAAGTTACATTTCGATAGGGGGTAGAGTGACCTTGATTAGGGCGACACTTGCTAGTCTTCTGGTTTATTTTCTTTTTGTATTCAAGATACCCTCAAGGGAAGTCAAGAAGCTAGAAAAGGTGATGAGGGATTTCTTGTCGGAGCCAGGGGAAGAGAAGAAGGATCACTTGATTAGGTAGGAGATAGTCAACAGGAGTAAGGAAGAAGATTCGGATTGGGAAATCTAGTTCTTAAGAATGAAGCTTTTCTAGGGAAGTGGCTTTGGAGATGGCCGTTAGAGAGAGAGAGAGGTTGTGGCACAAGGTGGTGAATAGTATTCATGGCTGTTTGCAAAATGGTTGGGATGCCGGGGTATCTCGACAGGCGACTCTTGCAACACCCTGGAAGGCCATTCACGGAATTCTACCCCATTTCTCAATTTGGTAAGGTATGATGTTAATTCTAGACACAATGTTCTTTTTTGGGAAGACATTTGGGTGGGCAACCAACCTCTTAAAGACCTTTTTTCCTCTCTTTACTCTCTTTCCCTTTATAAGGAAGAGCCAATTTCTAGTTTTATTTCCTACTCAAATTCTTCTTTGTCCCTAAACTGGGATTTTGGTTTCCGTAGAGGGTTACGTGATGATGAAAGTGCTTGCATTTCAGATTTATTGTCTTCACTTGAGTTTATTTGTTTAGATCCCCTCAAACCTGACACAAGAATTTGGACCCCTAACCCAAAAGGTTTGTTCACTTGCTCCTCTTTCTTCAAGTCCCTCTGTTCCACTTCTATACCTTAGAATTTCCCAATTAAAGAATTTTGGACTAGGCCCATTCCCCCAAAGAATTTTGAAAACCTACAAAAGAGAAGACCAAATTGGTGCTTATCCCCTAATTGGTGTGTTCTTTGTAAATCTCAGAATGAGGACTGTGACCACTTATTGATCTCTTGCTCCTTTTCTACAGCTTTATGGAATTGGATTTTTACGTTGTTTGAGTGTAGGTGGAACCTGCCATCTGATACTGTTGTTTAGTTCGTCTATTTTTGAATGGCACACAAAGAGAGGGAGAGTTATGTGGAAGTGCATAAGAACAACTTTGTTGTGGACAGTTTGGGAAGAAAGGAACACCAGAATCTTTTGTGAAAAAGAAAGGAATTTCTTGGAAGTTAAAGAATGTATTTTGACAACGGCAACTTAGTGACTAAAAACTCTAAAGATCTTTGATGCATACTCTTTTGATGACCTATGGAGAAGCTGGTTAGCAGTGGCTAATGCTTCTACCAGGAAGGACAAACATGGGGTTGAATGGATGTCACCAAGGAAGGAGTTTATCAAGCTGAACTTTGATGGAAGTTGCTGAGGAAATCCAGGACCTTCAGGCGTAGGAGTGCTGAGAAACAAAGATAGTAACATGATATCTTTGTACTCAGGTCCTGCAGGTGTGGGAGACTCTTTAAGGGCCGAATTACTGGCTGCTGTACAAGGAATCCAGCTTGCAAATCAGCTAGGCATAGAGCATCTGATTATTGAAGGGGATTTCCAGGTGATAGTGGGTTGGCTGAAGGATCTAGACATTGTGATTTGGAGTTTTAGAAATCTTCTCAAAAATATTAAATGATTAACAAGGAATATGACAATCAGAGTTCAGTGGGTAGGGAGATCAGCAAACTCATTGGCCGATTCACTTGCAAAACAAGGGGTTTCTCGGGATACTTTATTTTGGGCTTCAGTGTAATTTCTTTTGTACTTATAATTCTGTAATTAGCTTTAAAGGAAAGGTTGCATCTCGTGCCTTTCCACGAGTTGCATGTAACTCTTATTTGCTGGTTTAATAAAATTTCACTCATTTATCGAAAAAAAAACAATAATGTACTTTATTCATTTACAAATAAATGTTTATGTACATAGTCTGATTGGAGCTAAGGGCATACACTATCTAACACTTTGAGCACCTTGATGGGTCTATCATTAGTTATCTATGCCATTCTAAAATGTTCTTTGCTTATAGGTGATCCAAACCATGCTCCTGAATTGGAAATATCTCCTATTCTCTTCTATTTTAAATGCATTTTTTCCCCCACCCTCTCATTTCTACATCAAAACCTTCAATCCCCAGGATTTTCTTTTGACTGATTATAGCCAATGATAATTTCTAATTGTAGGGAACCATATTTTCTAGTAAGAGCACTGGACTTCGTTTCATGGGGTGCACAAAGTTTTGATGCCTTCTATCACTTTCTAAAGCCTTAAATCTGATTCTTTTAAGGTAAGCTCATGATTTTTGGTGCATTATTTTGAAGAAATTCTTGTGCACAACACACTTTTTGATGTCTTGATTGAAAATTCCTTTTGGTTCTTACTTATAATAGTGAAGCTCATCTCATAGGATAATGGTTTGTTTGAAAGAGTTATTGAAGGTGTATTTTGTTTTTGGTATGCATTGAAGAGTTTAGTTGGTTAATAAAAATGCATTTTGTTTATTCTAATCACATGACTAAGTTTGATAGGTTAAGAGAATTGCTAATGTGATGGCAGATTCATTGGCCAAAGAAGGGGTCCATAGGGAAATTACTTCTGGGCAAAATTCTAAAAACCAAATACATTAAATGGGTGGCTGGGTATCCATCCCCAGCTTTGGTTGTACTTCTGATCATTTAATCAATCTAACAAATTTACTCTTTACTAACAATTTGACAAAAAAAATCGCATGGCTAAGTTTATACATTAGGAAATGGAAATGATCTATTGATTGTTTCTATTTTTTTTTTTTGAGTTTTAATACTTTGTCATGTGTTTAAGACTCCACATTTTCTGTCAATGATCCAAATCCAATGGATTCATATGGGATTTTTTGGAACAATATGCATATGCATTACTCATAAAAGTAATAGATAAGATTGATTTCAAATTAAAAGTGGTTTGCAGTTGGGTTGAGCTTGGAGTTCATGGTGATTGGGAATTTTTTCTAGTATGAAAATTATACAGACCATAGTGATATTGAGTTAGATATCATCTTTCTTAGAAATTGGATTTTCTTTTGTGAACAATTTTCTAGACATGCACATTTTATAAAAATTGCTTCAAATTTCACATCATTCCATTGTAGTAAGTAGTATTTTTCTGTTGGTTTTCAGTAAAATGGTGAATTTAGATTTAGCTTCAAAGTTGAGACTTGATATGCGTGAAGGGATGGAATATCCATCACATGGACGTCCAAGTCTTGCGGAATAGACTGGACGAATTTCAAAAAAAATTTCTCCCATCTTTGCAGGGAATCGAATTCCCTATTTTGAAAACAAGTTTTCAAGGATCAATCTTGAACCATGAACCAAATCAGATCTGAACCAAAAGGGGTAGGAGGGAGGATATACCTGATACGGAGAAACAATATCTCCCAATGGAGGTGTTCACGCCCAAGGAAGGATCCAAAATCTGCTCCCACTGAAGATGGCGCAGTGCAGGATGGAGCAGAATCAGCAATGTTCTTCCAAAAGAACTTGACCCTTCGCAAGAATCAACTGGATGGCTTGTGAGTACAGCTCCAACCAATCTTTTCCGAAAAGATTGCAATCAAGATCAGATCTTGATTTCTCCCAAGAACTGGAGATCTAAAGGCAATGGCGGTGGCAGGAAGGAGGCAGCAGGAGAGAATTCGCAGGGTGCAGAAATCTCTCTTTCTGTGATTTTTCAGCTCTGAAGAGAATCAGATGTGTTTCTTTCTTAGGCTGCCGCCCCCTTCTTTTGTTAACTTAAAAGATCAGCTCCTAATCCAATTAGGAGC
>NW_010729485.1:82825-103009 GCF_000365185.1 Nelumbo nucifera | reverse complement strand
AAGGTTTTAATTCCCGAGATCCATATAAGTAGAGAGTGCAACACTGTTCCTTGCAGCCGAGGGAGAGGTCCTCTCTTGTCGGGCAGTGTTTGATCATTATGGGCTGAGAGGTTAAGTGTAAGACTGTTGAGGACAATGCCTGATGGGCTAATCTTGCATCTGCCCACAGTCCCTGGGTGTTACAAGGTGGCTTGGCCCAGGGACCATTTGCTGTCCACAACAATGTATTCGGCCAGGCCTTGTAACAAAGGCTACGCCGAACCCATGTGGCTGATGTATAGATCAATGCTTGGGTCCCACGCCATACAAGGAAGCCCAACTGGGCAGCAGTTAGGAAGGTTAAGTGAGCACATAAGCTTAATGGGCCTAAAGCCCATTTCGAACTGGACTATTTTAATAAGTTAAATATGAGCGAATTCTGAGATGAATCAGCAGATAGGATAAGGTCTTAACCCCATCCACTCAGAGAGTCTAGATCTGAATATGATTCAGATCTAGAAACCTCCTAATGAGATTAGGAGAAGGCTGATCTAATCTGCAGATAAAGATAAGGGTTTATCCTTATCACCTAAAGAGATGTCTGATCCAAATATGATTTGGATCAGCAACTCATAATTGGATTAGGAGTTGATCTTTTAGGGTTACAAAAGGAGGGGGCGACAGCCTTTAGAAGAATCACATAATCAGATCCTCTTCAGAGTTGAAATCACAGAAGAAAGATTTCTGCAATCCCTGCAAAATCTTTCTTGCTGCCTCCTTCCTGCAGCCGCCAGACATCCAGTTCGATCTCYAACTTTGTGGGAGAAGTCAAGATTCGATCTTGACATCAGTTCTTTGTGAAAGAATTGATTGGAAGCTGCGCTCACGTGCCATCCTGTTGTTTTTTGCGAAGGACAAAGTTCTTGGAGAAGAACACTACTGATTCTGCTCCATCTTACACTGCACCATCTTCAGTGGGAGCAGTCTTTGGATCCTTCCTTGGGCGTGAACACCTTCATTGGGAGATATTATTTCTCCGTATCAGGTATTATCTTCTACTCCTTTTGGTTAAGATCTGGTTCAGTTTATGGTTCAAGATTGATCCTTGAAAATATGATTTTCTAAATAGGGAATGCGATTCCCAGTTGAAGGGAGAGAAAAAAAATTTTTGAATTTCGCCCCTTTATTCCGCAAGATTTGGGTGTCCATATGATGGATTTCTCATCCCTTCAGTGTCCTCCCCAATTTCCTTCAATTTGTAAGGTATGGCATTTGCTCTAGAAATTTGGTTCTTTTTTTGGGCAGACACTTGGGTGGGTAATCAACCTCCAAAAGACCTATTTCCTTCTCCGTATGCCCTTTTCCTTTATAAAAAGGAGGTTATCTTTGTCTTTCTTCCCCCTCCAGTTTTACCTTTATCCTTGAATTGGAACTTTGGTTTTCGTAAGGGCTTAAGGGAGGAGGAGCTTGCTTGTGTTATTGAACTTCTATCCATTCTACAGAGTGTTTGCTTAGACCCCTCTTCTCCTGATAAAACGGTGTGGACTCCTATCCCAAAAGCTTCTTTCACTTGTGCATCTTTCTTCAAATCCCTTTGTTTGAGTACTTCTTTTGAGCCTTTCCTAGTGAAAGAAGTTTGGGCAAAGCCTATGCCCCCCAAAATTGCTGTTTTCTGCTGGGAAGTGTACCTTGGTAAGATTAATACTTTGAACTTATAAAAGAAAAAGCCTTTCATTTATTTATTCCCAAACTGGTGTGTGCTGTGCAATTCTCATAGTGAGGATTGCTACCACTTACTGGTTTTTTGTTCTTTTGCTGCAGCTCTTTGGGATTGGATGTTTGTTTTGTTTGGATGTAGGTGGAATCAACTAGTAGAGGTAAAATCATTATTCTCACCGACTACCTTTGCTTGCCTAACAAAAAGAGGGAGGAGCATGTGTAGATGTTTCAGAGCAGCCACCCTATGAACATTTTGGGAAGAAAGAAATGCTAGAATTTTCCAAGATAAAGAGAGGTCCTTTATAGAAGTGAAGGAATGTATCTTAACCGGGGCTAGCCATTGGCTGAAATCTATCCATTCTACGGAGTGTTTGCTTGGATCCCTCCTCTTGATAAAAGGGTGTGGACTCCTATCCCAAAAGGTTATTTCCCTTGTGCATCTTTCTTCAAATCCCTTTGTTTGAGTACTTCTTTTGAGCCTTTCCTAGTGAAAGAAGTTTGGACAAAGCTTGTGCCCCCCAAAATTGCTGTTTTTTGCTGGGAAGTGTACTTTGGTAAGATTAATACTTTGAAGAACTTACAAAAGAAAATGCCTTTCATTTGTTTATCCCCAAACTAGTGTTTACTGTGCAATTCTCATAGTGAGGACTGTTACCACTTACTGGTTTCTTGTTTCTTTGCTGCAGCTCTTTGGGATTGGATGTTTGTTTTGTTTAGATGTAGGTGGAATCAACCAGTAGAGGTAAAATCATTATTCTCACCAACTACCTTTGTTTACCTAACAAAAAGAGGGAGGAGTATGTGGAGATGTTTCAGAGCAGCCACCCTATGGACAATTTGGGAAGAAAGAAACTCTAGAATTTTCCAAGATAAAGAGAGGTCCTTTATAGAAGTGAAGGAATGATATCTTAACCAGGGCTATCCATTGGCTGAAATCCTTGGATTCTTTCAGCTCTTTTTCATTTTATGACATCTGTAGGAATTGGGCCACAGTTGCACACACTTTGGTTAGAAAAACCAGAGCCACTACAGTTTGGGTAACTCCCCCAAAAGGATTTTTTTAACTGAATTTTGATGGAAGCAGCTAGGGTAACCTAGGGCCATCTGGCATTGGAGGAGTATTGAAGAATGAGAATGGTAATATCATATCCTTATTTTCAGGCCCGATAGGGATAGGGGACTCTACAAGAGCTGAGATATTGGCTGCAGTACGGGGAATTCAGATTGCTAATCAACTAGGAGTGGAGAACCTATTGATTGAAGGGGATTCTAAGGTGATTGTGGGCTGGCTGTCAAATCCAGACTCAGTTGTTTGGAGTTATAGGGGTCTCATCAAGAAAGTTAAATGTTTAACAAGGCACATAACATGTAGATATCAGTGGGTGGTTAGGGATGCAAATGCCTTGGCTGATCATCTTTCTAAACAGGGGTCTACTAGGGACCATTTATTCTGGGCAGCATTGTAATTTTGTTACTGATTTCTTGTAATGTTTAGGGGAGGCTGCATCTCGTACCTCTCCAAGGGATTCTTGTAAAATCTTTTTTCTCTTGTCTAATGAAATCATTTTTAATTATCAAAAACAAAGTGGCAGAAATATTTTTTATTATTGAATTAAAGCAATAATGTTTTTGATATGCATTTCCTATTTGTAAATATTTCAGTATAATTGTTTAGAATATCTTATATAATTTCAACCAACCTAAGGTGAGGCCCTTGAATTTGTCTTAATCAAATGATATGTTATGGGGCCAATAGCTCAATGTTTCAGACCAATAAATTGTTTAAGGAAAATTCATGAAGGATATCACTCTTTCTAAATTTTGATAGCAAAATAAAAGAAAAAAGAGTGAGGTGATGAAAAAAGTGATACCACCCAATTCATAAAGGATATCACCCAATTTATAAAGTTTTGATAAAATAAAGGATATCACCCAATTCATAAAGTTTTGATAAAATAAAGGATATCACTCTTTCTAAGCTTTGGATTTGGGTGAGGTGATGAAAAAAGAGTTAGCACCCAACTCCAATGCAAGAAATACAGCCTGAAACACTACAATCATAACAAGTTAATCTGGCATCTGCATTGGAATTACAATTCTAGGGTTGCTCACAAGCCCTGCAAGTGTCTCTTTGTACATCAGAAAGTTCTGGATGTACAAGAATTTAATCTAAAAATCGTTTTCCCAATTAAGTTACACAGCTCTTCTAGGTTCATCTGAGCATAATTGAAGATTTCATTATTTCTTTCCTTCCAATGCACCAAACTGCAGTAAAAGGAATACAACTCCAACTCATTGGATTCTTGGCCAAGTCGCAAATGGCTAATTTGAATTTATAGGCTGCCATCCACTTCTTCTAAATAGGTGAAAGTTGAAACAAAGAACAATCAAACAAAAGAACTTTAGTATAGCTCTATGTATTGAAATGATATCTTGAATCTTCTTCATTGCTGTATCTTAAATAGCAAATGCTTGGAAATTGGAATGCTCTCCTTTTGTGCCAACCAGTGGGTTGGTAAGGTCTTCCTGCTGGTTGTAGCAGAGACTTGGGATCCACACAAAAGTTTTGGACATACTGTCTCTTGATTGCTCAACATTCTGCTCCATGCAGCATATGCACATGGACGTTACCGTGTTGTAAAATATGATCAACCAAACTTTCATGGTATGGTGCTAGAAATTGGAATACTTCACTGGGTCCTTCTAAAAAGATATGAACATAGATGATATTTGATGTCATGAAAACACCATATTGTGATTTTGGTGGTGAATGCTTATGTTGAAGAAATTATGTGGCTTATATGTACTACTATTGCTTATTTAAACCATTCTGATTTTGTTGGACCATTTTTTTCTTTTGCCATGTGGCCTCAGTCTTTTGGGAAGTCTTATGCTCCTCTATAGACTGCTTTGAAAAGAGATGAACCAAAAAGGTCTGCAAAAAGTCTTTGATGCGTTTGTGCACCTGTGGAAGACTTAAATGAGTTTACCAGAGGAATTCTGTTATTAATTGGTTTTCTGTTTGAGGTGCCGAACCATAGATATTGTATAACGAAAGCTTTAAGGCCCTTTTTCAATCTTCATAGTTCGTATTTTTTGATTACTTATCCAAAAGCAAGCAGGAAAAGCAAGCGAGAAAGAAAGAATGAATGAAAAAGAGTGGTTTTGAATGATTTATTGATTTTTTTATCTTTTCTCTCACTTTATTCTACTCCAAGTCAAAATGAATTAAGCAGTAGTTAGCCAATATTATTTGTAATTCTACCCTGGTGCTTACTTTATAATTTCATTAGCATCTTTACTCTAATGGTAGTTATATCTAACAGTTGTGAAAAATCTTTATTTTTTCCATTCTGTTGTTTCCCCTGAGTGATTAGCTATCTTTTCTTTGACTTTTACACCTGTTGTTTCAAGGATTCATACTAAAGATGTTTATTGTTGAACCATGAAGGTATGGCAAGAAGTAGAGACAGAACTGAGGATTTTAAGGACACTGTTCGCTCTATAGCTCTTTCTCTAGGATATAATGAGGTTTGTTACTACTGCAAAAACCATATTTTTTTTGGGTGTGTTTCTGTGGTTGGAACAAATTACAACTTTAAGAGATTGAAATTTATCAGTTATACTGTAATGAAAGTAACTTTTAATGGATCTTGAACAACAACAATATTAAAATTTACACTTGCTTATTCTGAATTTATTTATTTTAGATCTATGCACATGGCATTTTCTTTTTTTTTTCAATATTATGCAGATGATACTGTAGAGAAAATGAGCCGAATGGCCCATAGACTATTTATCCTTTTTATCTTTTATGTTCTTTGCTGTAATGGGCCTTAATCTGGGCTTTATTCTTTCTTATGTTATGTCTTTTTAATTTTCTGCCCAACTAGGGGCTTCTCTGTAAATTACTAAAGTTTAACTTAATGAAATAGAATTAAGGGAGTAAGAGAAGGGATTATGTTAAAAAAATCTCTCTCTCTGAACCCAAGTTGCCACCACCTTCTTCTTCTTCTTCTCTCCTCTTGAACTCTGATTTCTGCTACCTTCTTTTGAATTTTTGCAACTTTCTAAACAGTCTTTTCTTCTCAAAAGTCTGTTTTTTTTCTGATACATATTTAGTGATATACTTGCTCTTATTTTGTAGAATAAAGAGAGTATTAGAATAGATACAAGGAAATTAGATGGCCTGAAGACTGCCACTCATCACATAAACTGAGCCACAAAAAATAGGAAAGAGCTACCTTAATCTGGTAGGTAAGGGCCTTGGTGAGAACTGCTCACCACAGGGGCTTCTTTGAGGGAGCGTTGTCCTCCTGAACAAAAAGAGAGAGAAGAGAGGATTTTGAGGGAATCCGAACTATCCAATTATTATTTAAGACTGCCTTACATAGGCTGTTGGGACATGATATCATAATTAACTTGATTCACATGGCCTACGGATGTAAACATATTTGATGGGTGGTTTAAAGCCTTGGGCATCATCCAGTCCTGGCTGGTGTATAGTGGAGTAAGAGAGTATTGGAATAGATACAAGGAAATTAGATGGCCTGAAGGCTGTCACTCATCACATAAACTGAGCCACAAAAAATAGGAAAGAGCTACCTTAATCTGGTAGGGAAGGGCCCTGGTGAGAACTGCTCACCACAGGGGCTTCTTTGAGGGAGCGTTGTCTTCCTGAACAAAAAGAGAGAGAAGAGAGAATTTTGAGGGAATCCGAATTATCCAATTATTATTTAAGACTGCCTTACATAGGCTGTTGCAACCAGATGTGAAGGGGACATGATATCATAATTAACTTGATCCACATGGCCTACGAATGTAAACATATTTGATGGGTGGTTTAAAGCCTTGGGCATCATCCAGTCCTGGCTGGTGTATAGTGGAGTAAGCAAGGTGGTGAGTGTTTTTCCATGTAGTTTCCTCCTGTGGTAAGTGGGTCGTTTATACTAGTACCTCCTCAACCAATATGTTTCCTGCACATACCCAGTGCTGATCAATGAGTGCCTTGGGTTCAACAATGGGCTGGCCTTCTTCAGTAAATTCAGGCTGGGTTTGACTGGCAGTAGCTATGGGTTGGAAGGCCTTCTTCAGAAGTGAAATGTGAAAGACAGGGTGCAGGAAGTATCTGGTAGCTGTAGTCGATAGGCCACTGCCCCTATACTCTTAGTAATGTAAAATGGGCCAAAATTGGAATTTATGAAATTTTGTATTTTTGTATGTTTGGACAGTAGGGGTATTTTTGTCGTCTTGCAATTTTCTGGGCTCCAATGATAGGGTTTAATTTGTCTAGTCTTAGTTTGTTTGTGTTTAAAATTTCAGTCATTGCATAAGTAGGATTAGAGTTAGAGTCTTCTTTGAATTGAAGTAGGATATGACAGCTTAGTTTGAGTTCTACTAGGATTATTGAGTCTAATGGTTTTGACTCCTTTGACAATTATGAGTCTAACAGTTTGATTCCTAGGATTATTGCGAGTTTAGAGTCTATAAATATGTATTGACTTACACAAAAGCAATGAAGTTTATTGAATTCTCTTCAGCTTATGCTAACTATGGTGAGTGGTTCCAGGTATTTTCTCTCTTATTCCTTCAAGAAGCCATTACAGCCATCAACAGCCATAAAATTCTGATCAAGAAGCCAATAACATTCTCTAAGGACTAGAACTGAGCTGGTCCTACATCACTCTTTTTGCTATGGATGATTGGGGATAGGGTTGGAGTTTCAGGTAAACCCAGTCGCCAACCTGGAACTCCGAGTGTAGGTGATGCTTGTCATAATTGGACTTCATCAGTTGTTGAGCTGGTGAAAGGTGAGCCTTCAATGATTGTAGAATCTCATCACGTTGATAAGCTGTTCATCCACTTTAGTCACCACCGTGGATCCCTACTCATGGGGTGGGATGGATGGAGGGTTCCACCCATATAAAGCCTGAAATGGAGTCGTCCTTGTGGAAACATGATAGGTAGAGTTATACTATAGCTCGGCCCAAGGTAGTGAATGGGGCCAACGTATCAGTTTCTCTCTTGCAAAACATCTTGATATCTCTCCAAGCAATGGTTAATAAACTACGTTTGGCCATCAGTTTGGGGGTGATAGGCTGGTGGAATGTAAGAACTTGCTGCCTCTGGCCTTGAAGTATTCAGTCCAAAAGTCACTCATAAAGATGGGGTCCCGGTTTGAGAGGATGGACTGGGAGTGCCATGCAACCATGCCACCTCCTGTACAAGTGTTTTGCCACCTAGACTGCAGTAAATGGATGGGATAAAGCCACAAAGTGGCTGTATTTGGTGAGTCGGTCTACGACCACCATGATGACAGATTCCCTTGTAAGGAGTGAAAGTCCAGTGGTGGAGTCTATACTAACCTCATTCCAAACCTTGTCTGGTCTAGGTAAGGGTTGCAATAATCCAACAAGTTTTTGAGAGTTGTTTGTATTTCTGGCAAATTGTACGTTGAGCAACCCAATCCTGGATCATCTTTCTCATACCCAGCCAATAGAAATGGGAAGATAGCCGTTTGTAGGTTCTGAGGATACCAGAATGTCCTCCAGTTGCTGATCATGGAAGAGTTGGATGAGCTGATTTAATAATGGTGAAGAGGCAGGCGGCACAAATCTTCCCTTGTAGAGGAGATCCATTTGTCTGAGGGATTACCTAGGTCTGGAGGTGACATTAGCAAGCGGTTTGGTTCAGATTTGGGTTAGAGTGGGGTCCTGTTGGGCTTCTTCTTTCAACTTGGCCAGCAAGGGCAGGAACACCAATTCTTAGGAGGCTGGATAGATTTCTGATGAATGGCAATTGGGATTGGATGCAGGAGAATGTGGTTCGAGAAACTCTTGTTCTCTTTGTCTGGTGACAAACCTATCCTACTAAAGGAATGCAGGAGAGTGAATGGTCCGAAGCCATTCAGATTTGAAAATATGTGGATGGGACATCCCAATTTCTTAGAGTTTGTGGAGCAAAAGTGGTGTTCCTATCAGTTCATGGGTTCAGCTGGATTCATCATGCTAAAAAAACTGGAGGCAAGGAAAAAGGTGGTGCTGGAAAGGTTGTCGCATTTGGACAGGCTAGAAGAAGATGATTCCCTGTCTAGGGAAGGGAGATTGGAGAGAGAAAGGCTAAAGGAGGAGGTGGAGAGACTTCTTCACTTTGAAGAGGTCTCTTGGAGGCAAAAGGCTAGAGCATTGTGACTGAAGGAGAGGGACAAAAATACTGCCATTTTTCAGGCTATGGTGAGAGGGAGGAAAAATTCAATATTGAGATTAGAAGGAGTTGGGTTATTGAGGACCAGCAGCAAATAGTTGAGGAAATTTACAAATTGTATGGGAATCTTTATAAAGCCATGTCTAGTAGATTTTGTCAATTAGGGGAGCTGGATTTTCCACAACTAGATGGGGAGCTGAAAGCATGGTTGGATAGAGATTTTGAGGTAGATGCGGTGGTGGATGTGATTAAGAAAATGAAACAAGATAAGGCACTTGGACCAGATTGATTTAATGTTGCTTTCTATAAGATGTGTTGGAATATCATAAAAAGGATCTACCTGAGATGTTTAGGGAAGTTTGGGTGGAGATGAAGATTGAAAAATTTGCAAATTCTAACTTCATTGTTCTTATTCCAAAGGTTGTAGGTGCAGCCAGGTTGAAGGATTTTAGGTCTTTAAGTTTGATATCAAGCCCATACAAAACCATTGCCAAAGAGGTCCTTCATTTGGGTGGGTCCCACTCAGATGGCTTTTGTTCATGGGCATCAGATTTTGGACGGAATTCTGATTGCTAGTGAATGTGTGGATGCGAGGATAAGAAGTGGGGAAGGTGGAGTAAAGATCGATTTGGAAAAGGCGTATGATTATGTAAAATGGGGTTTCTTTGAGGAAGTTGGATGCATTTTGGGGAGAAATGGAGAAGTTGGATGTTTGCATGCATCTCATCTGTATCCATCTCAATTTTGGTTAATGGGATATCAACAAAATTCTTTGAGGCATTGAGGGGTTTGAATTTGAGAATCTGTGTTTAGTTTTTCTGAAGAGGTTGCACCTCGTGCCTCTTCTTGGGATGCTTGTAACATTTCTGTGACTAATAAGTTTCTTCATTCATAAAAAAAAAAGAAATATTATTTGGTGAGATGGGACTTGGTTTGCAGGGACAAGAAGGATGGGGGCTTGGGAGTGAGAAGGCTGGGAACTTTTAATAAGGCTTTGTTGGGGAAATGGGTTTGGAGGTTTGGTAAAGAAAGGGAAGCTCTATGGAGAAGGGCGGTGGTTGGAAATAAGGATTGGTGAATTTTGGGTGGGATGTGAGAGAGATTCAATCTTCCTATGGGGTGACTGTCTGGAAAGGGATTATGAAATTTAACTCTTGATTCAGTCATTTCTTGATTATAAAGTGGGGAGTGGTTCAAGTGTGAAATTCTAGGAGGATAACTGGATTGGGATTGGAAAGTTGTGTGAGCTATATCCTAGGCTTTCTTTACAGTCTAAGTAATAAAGGTGTGTCTATTTCTCAATGTATGAACTTAGCAATGGGTCAGTGGTGTGGTGTCCTAAATTTAGAAGACCTTTGTTTGACTGGGAAATAGAGGAATGTGTGGGGCTGTTGGCGAAGCTTCAAGAGGTGGATGTGAGATTGTCACTACCAGATGCTAGATGGTGGAAAGAAAGTAAAAATGGAAGATTCTCAGTGATGTCTCTTTACAAAGCTCTGTCCAGAAATCATGCACAGTCTGATTCAGTTGAAGGGGTTTGGGGGAAGCCATCCCCCAAGGGTGGTGGCTTTTGCTTGGCTTATCTCAATGGGGAGTATCCTGACTCAAGACAATCTGAAAAATAATGTCCATCAGTTTCCTAGTAGATGCCCACTTTGCTTGTCAGATGAGGAGTCTATTCTTCATCTACTGGTGCACTGCAGCTTCACTAGGAGTATTGGGGCTTACTTATTCAACCTTTTCAACATGGATGGTTGGGATCCTAGAGACTGTATGGTGATCTTTGGCTGCTGGCCGGGGGTGCGTGGAAGCATTAAAGCAAAAATTATCTGGTTTGTTCCTTTTGCTGTATGCTGGGAGGTTTGGAAGGAAAGAAATAAGAGGATTTTCAAGGGAAGAATTAGAAGCAACAGAGAGTTAGGGGCTGTCATCAGTTCAAAGATTGTAGATTTGGTTTTAGCTTTGCCAGAAGTGGAAGGCTTAAGCAAAGCAAATTTCAGAGCTCACTTTTGAAACACTTTGAATATTTAAGTCTAGTTGTAATATTTTTGTTTCTACTTTGGATCTCTCTTATATGTTTTGGGGTGACTTCTTGTCACCAAAACCTTGTATCTTTCTGTTCTATTGAATGATTATTTTTTTCTTTATTGATCTTCAAAAAAATGGGGTATACTTGTCTGGATTCAGATAGAGAGTGGAGTTCATTGGCCCTTGACAGAACATTTGCAACTTTGTTTGAATCTCCTGGTTTACACTACTCTGTAATCAAAACCCAAAAGCTTATAAAACAACTTCTGTTGTTCAGGTCTATGGGCATGTTACTGCGGCATATACTTGAGGCTTTAGTGGTCTATTTTAATAACAAAAGGTCAGCCGAAGAGATAGGAACACCATGTCTAAACTGACAAGACTAATGCCATTAACTCCTCATAAGTAGACCTGGATTGGGAGTATGGAGAGAGAACCTTACTGAAGAAAACAATAGGATACCCATTTTGAGTGAGTACAACACTAATGCCAATTCCCGAGGCATCACATTCAATGGTAAACTCTTGAGAAAAGTTTGGTAGCATGAGAGTGGGAGGTGAAGCCACAACTTGCTTTAGTGTCTTAAAGCCTGTTAAGCCTTGCCATCCCATGTAAAGGAACCCTTCTTTGATAGCCTGGTTAAGGGTGCTACAATGGACCCATAGCCTTTGATGAATCTTCAATAGTACCTGGTTAGATCTAGAAACCCATGGAAACCACAAACTGACATGGGCCTTGGCTAACTGGGCATGTCCTAGATCTGCCTTAACCTGTCCTACCTTCAAAATGTGGCCTAGATAGTGTACTTCAGATTGCCGAAAGTGCACTTAGATGGTTTTGGCATAGAGCATGTTGTGATGTAGGACTTCAAATGTCTTCCTTAAGTGGGTCAACTGTGAGCCCCAATCCTTGCTATATATCAATATATCATCAAAAAAAAAAAAAAACAGAAGGAAACATCACAGGAATGGCTGGAATATTTCATTCATCATAGTTGGAATGTTGAGTGTGCATTTGTTAGGCCAAATGGCATGACCAAAAACTCGTAGTGGCCCCAATGAGTTCTAAAAGTTGTTTTGTGCATGTCATATGGGTGAACTCGGATATGATGATGATTAGAAGACTGCAAGTCCAATTTAGAGAACACTTCAGCCCCCTTAGCTCATCCAATGGTTCATTAATTACTGGTATGGGAAACCAGTCCTTGACGGTAACCCGGTTAAGAGTTCGGTAGTCTACAAAAAATCTCTAGGTCCCTTTTCTTGACAAGAAGGGTTGGGGTTGAATGCGGGCTCAAGCTAGATTAAATCCATCTCTTATTTAGTAGGTCTTTGACTATGTGTTCAATTTTTTATTTTTGAAAATATGGATACTAGTAAGGGTAGACATTTGATTGAGTTGCTCTAGGGAGGACAAGTATCCGGTGGTCTTGGGCCCTTGTTGGAGGGAGTCCCTTAGGCCCTTGTGCTGACAGTATTTAAGGACTGACTAGTTCATTTCATGTTGGGGATTGGTTGGGCCTTGACCCCTTAGGAAATAGGTCTATCCATTCAAAGTAAATTGCATTGTTAGCTTTGGACCAGTCTGCTCCTCAAAACTCTAGGGGTGGAGATCCACCATGAATCTATTTCCTTGTATCCTTAGTTCAATTCCTTGGCAAATACCAGCACAATTAATATGATTTCCATCAGCCACATACATTGGAAGGGGCTCAATAGGTTGGGTTGTGAGTGTGAAGAAACTCCCTGATGTACCATTTTATTGTAGTCCTTATTGTATTGTTCTCTTATTTATTATTTTTTTTCACTTCAGCCTTGCAAGGGCCTCTCTGTAAATTCTCTAAATAGTGTTGCCCTACAAGGGACTCTCTGTAATATCTTTAATTTTACTTTCTATATAAAGGACCCTTGGGGTAGGGTCGAATCATCCATTCTTCATCCCCAGAATTCTGTATTCTGCTCTGGGTCTGTTGACATGGTATCAGAGTAGGCTCCTCTATAATCTCTGCTCTTTTCTTGCTCATTCGTTGGGCATATTAGGGGTTTTTTGTTCTCAGGGTGTTTTGGCTGGTGTTAGGGTTGTTCTCTTCAATCCTAACCCTAGTTCCTCTTGGAAGCTTCTGTTTGGAAGGATTTTTGACTGGCTGTTCTCTTCAATCCTAACCCTAGTTCCTCTTGGAAGCTTCTGTTTAGAAGGATTTCTGACTGGCTGTGTTGCCCAGATCCTTCTTTTCCTCTCAGAAAATCAGTGGGAACTGACAAGTCTTGGAGGAGTTCTGGTCTTCTCTCCTGGGCGGCAGCAGATTTTTTTTTTCTTCCTCCGTCTGTGTACTGGTTTCTCCAGGGTGGCAGCAGCTTTGCTTGTTATGGTTCAGTTTTGAATAGTCACGATTAAGGCATCTCAACAGTCTGACTTCTTCCTCCCTCAACAGCAGCAGTTTCAGACCTGTTTTCTTTCGTTTTCTCATGCTTCCGACTGTTGAACTTCAACAGACATCAGGTTTTCTCTTCAAGCTGATCTGGAAAATATCTCATTTCAGGTTGGTGCATCATACTATTGTCATGATTGACTGTTATCAGTCCTTGGAATCCTAGTTTTGTACTGCCCTAGGGTATTTTCTTCTCTTGGTTATCAGTCCTTGGAACCCTAGTTTGTGCTGCCCTAATTCTGTGATGTTTATTGGAGGATCTTTTATTCTTCTATAAAGGTTCTTGCTGAAGTTGCCTTGGATTTGCCTGAATTTCATGCTTCAGCCCTAATTTTACTTTTCTGAAGAATTATGTGTTCGGTTGAAGTAATTTTCTGCCTTGTTATTGCTGATTTGAGTGCATTACCAACATCAGTGCTGCTATTCTGGGTTGGTTTTTTGCTCATTTATGATGGCTGAAGAGGTTGACTTTTTCCTTGTAAAATTTGATTGAACTAACTACAATATGTGGAAGTTCCATTTTGATTTCTATGTTGAGAGAAAAGGTCTTAAAGGTTACTTGAATGGGACTATATGTAAACCTGATGAGGCTGAGGCTGATAGTAAAGCCTATACACAATGGAAGCTAGACAATGGAAAATTAGGGCCCGTTTGGCAAGTCTTTTTGAGAAGATCTTCTCGTAGCTCTGACAGTCAATAGACGCGTTGAGCTTTCGACATAAGATTTGGGCAGCCCGAAGACCGTTAGGTAAACACGCATCTTTTCGTGCATTGTTTCAGGTCTTTCCACACAAGATTAAAGCGCGGAAGACACGGGAAGCTTCATTTGGAGCTTCCCGAAATCAGCCCAAAATGGGCTTCTCGCGTCTTTTCGGCACCCCATCTTTTGGCAGCGAGATCTTCCGCGTGCCAAACGGGAATAGACCGATTTTTGGTCTTCCCGGTTTGTAAGCAGCCAAAAGACCACGGGAAAAGATGCACCAAACAGGGCCTTAGTCTCCTGGATTTTGAGCTCCATTGCGCCTCACATTAGTGTTCCCATGAGAAGACTGAGGACTGCTTATGAGATGTATGCTTATTTGAAAAAGGTATATCATCAGTCCAATATGTCCTAGAAATACCAGATTGAATCTGAAATCTTTGCCTATTGTCAAGGGGACAAAATGATACAAGAATACTATTGAGGCTTTATTGATCTTTGGGCTGAATATGAACTTGTTCATACTGAATCTTCTAATCCCATTGAATGTGTCAAGTATTTGCAGAAACATTTTGAAAATTGGAAAGTTAACTAGCTTCTCATAAGGATGAGACCTAAGTATGAAATAATTTGGTTAAATATTTTGAGTAAAGGAACTCTTCCAGACTTAGACTCTATGATGGGAGAGTTGTTGAAGGAAGAAACTAAACTCGTAACTACTGTAAACGTAGAAGGGAAACATCTTGATTCAGGGATTGATATTGTTTTTATTGCATAAGGGAATAGGAAATCTGGTGGAAAAGACCCTTCTAAAACTCAATGCTATGAGTGTAAAGGATATGGACATATGGCCTCTCATTGCAAAAAGAAGAATGTCTGCACATATTGCAAACAACATGGACATATCATTCCAAATTGCCCAATTCATCCACCCAAGGGACCCATGAAGAAGAATCAATTACAAGCTTATCAGGCGTCTGAGGGACGAGTGTTCGATACCCCTATTGCCAAGGGAGAATCCTTTGCTTCCATGAATAAGGAAGAGATACAACAACTGGTATCCTCTGCTATCTCATTTGCCTTTTCTGCTAATAGCCTATCTAGTAGTTCCTCGGTTATTGCTCTTTTCCCTCACGTTTGGATAATTGATTCTGGTGCTACAAATCATATAATCGGGGCCTATCTTGAACCTTCAAACAGATTGTCTGAGACCAAATATAGACATATTGTCACTGCTAATGGTGAGAAACTTGATATCATTGGGAGTGATGACTTGTGTATCAAACTTTCCCCCTCAAATTCTCTGTCCCTTGCTAAAACTTTCCTTGTTCCTAAACTTGCAATCAACCTTATTTCAGTTGGTCAATTAGTTGATGAAGGTCACATTCTAACCTTTTCCTCTGATGGTTGTTTGATTCAGGACCAGTGCACTATGAAGGTGAAAGGGAAGGGGCGTAAGATGGGCCGCTTGTTTGCATTTGAGTTTGAGAAATCTCCATCAGCATCATCCTCTACTTATTTGAGCTCTTCTACATTAAGTCTTGCTTTGAGTTAGAGAAAATATGTTTGGGATTTGTGGCATAAATGCTTGGGCCACCCAAGTTCTAAAAAACTTAAATACTTATTTGAGTCTGGTTTTATTAAAACTAAAATTCCTTCTATAAAATCCTTTGATACATCTTGTGTTTTTGTTGTTTGAGTAAGAGTCATATTTTACCATTCACTCATCGAGCTGAACTTGCTACTTCACCTTTTGAAAATTTTCATAGTGATGTTTGGACTTCTTTTGTTGTTTCTTGAATGGGATAAAAGTATTTTGTGCTATTCATTGATGACTGTACCAGGTACACTTTGATCTACTTTCCCAAACACAAGTCAGAAAATTTTCCAACCTTTAGGTTGTTTCATAACATGGTTTGAGTTTGTTTCCAAGCAAATGTGCAAACCTTACGCTCAGACTCAGGGGGAGAATATAGTGACGGAGAATTTTTGGCTTACCTGAACCATCATGGCATACAAGTCCAATGATGCTGCCCAGATACTGCTTAGCAAAATGGTGTGCCAGAAAGAAAGGATGGTCACATTCTCAGTGTTATAAGGACTCTCCCATAAGAATCACATGTGCCTTCCACATTCTGGTTTGAGGCCACTAGCACTGTAGTATATCTGATCGATTGTATCCCATCTTTTGTGCTTTCTAACATTTCTCCTCATCAAAAGATGTTTGGATGCCCCCAGATCTTTTCCATTTTCATGTCTTTGGGTGTCTATGCTTTGTTCATCTTCTTCCTCATGAATGTTCAAAGCTTTCAGCTGAATCTGTAATGTGCGCTTCTGTGGGGTATAGCCCTAACCACAAAGGATTCCTTTGTTATGATCCCTCAACACGTCATTATTTATATTTCTCGAAATGTGATTTTTCTTGAGCATATCTCCTTTATTTTCAAGAATTGCCAAGTTATCTGCACCCTCTGTTTTAGTTTTGCATGATTTTTAACCACAGGATACTTCGTCATCCACTATTGAGAAGGAACTTCTCATCTTCTCTCGCAAGCGGGTTCGTGGTCCAGCTCTTACGCCTATGACTCCTCTTCCTCCTAGTCTAGATCCCTCGCCCATCACAGACAACCCAGCAAGTGATGCCTCAGTTTTAGATTCCTCAATTATTCCTCTTGTACCTTTATGTCGTTCTGCTTGTCTCTCTAGACCACCTGACCGCTATGGTTTTCTTTCAAACCATAGCTCCTTCTTTGCCGTTTTGACCTCTACAGATATTCCTTATTCTTACCAACAAGCTAGTAGAAGCCCTTAGTGGTAAGAAGCCATGGGTGCAGAGATTCAAGCCTTGCATGAGAATGACACCTCGGACCTTGTCCCAACACCTTCAGATGGCTCTATTATTGGGAGCAAATAGGTCTATTCCATCAAGCTTAAATCTGATGGGATTCTAGACTGTTACAAAGCCAGGCTTGTGGCACAGGGATATATGCAAGAGTATGGCGTTGACTACGAAGAGACCTTTGCTCCAGTAGCCAAGATTACTATAGTCTGTGTTCTTTTAGCCCTCTCTGCTGCTCACTCTTGGATGATCTTTCAATTGGATATGAAAAATGCCTTTTTACATGGGCTTCTAAAAGAAACAATATATATGAAACCTCCTCCAGGGTATTATAGTGATCCCTCCCTCGTTTGTCGGCTAAAGAAGTCCCTTTATGGGCTCAAGCAAGCCCCTTGAGCTTGGTTTGAAAAATTCAGAGATGTTGTTGTGCAAGTTGGATATAGCCAAAGTGCATCAGACTACTCTCTTTGTTCGGAAAAGACCCCAGGGCCTTACCATTCTCTTACTGTATGTGGATGACATATTGTTGATTGGAGATGATATAGAAGGAATCCAGGACCTCAAGTCGCTTCTCCACAGTTCCTTTCACATAAAAGATCTCAGCCCTCTTAACTATTTCTTGGGACTTGAAGTTCAATGGAGCTCTTGAGGTTATTTTGTCTACCAACACAAGCATGCCTCTGATCTTGTTAAGTTGGCCAACCTCACTGATGATAAATAGGTTGATACTCCCTTGGAGCTGAATGGCAAATTATTCAAATTAGAAGGCTCCCTACTTCTTGATGCTTCCCTCTATCGTCAACTTGTAGGGTCTCTCATCTATTTGACAATGACTCGTCCTGACACCTAACGGTGCATTGAATCATCCGCTATATGTGAGGCTCTTTATCACAGGGTCTTTTCTTCTCTTCATCTTCTTCTCTCCAACTAAAGGCCTATGCTGATGCAGATTGGGCTAGATTCCCCGACACATGCCGCTCCACTACCAGGTGGTGTGTCTTCATGGGTGACTCTAATTTCATGGAAATGCAAGAAACAACAGACTGTTTCCAAGTCCTCTACAGAAGCAGAGTTCAAGGCAATGCCATTTATTTGTAGTGAAGTTGTTTGTTTTCAATCTTTATTTCAGGAATTGGGTCATTCCTCTCCTACACCCATTCCTCTGTATGCGGATAACACTAGTGCTATTAAGATTGCCTCTAATCCTGTCTTTCATGAAAGGACAAAGTATATTGAGGTGGATTGCCACTTTATCCGCGACATGTTTCTTGCAAACTCTATCTCTCTCCCTCATGCTGCCTCTGATATGCAAGTTGTTGACATCTTCACAAAGGCCATGACGAGATCCAAACACTTATTTTTTGTAAGCAAACCGATGCTCATGCCTCTGCATTAGTTTGAGGGGGAGTGTGAAACTCCCTAATGTACCATTTTATTGTAGTCCTTATTGTATTGTTTTCTTTTATTTATTATTTTTTTTTCACTTCAGCCCTTCAAGGGCCTCTCTTTAAATTCTCTATATAGTGTTGCCCTACAAGGGCCTCTCTATAATATCTTTAATTTTACTTTCTATATAAACGACCCTTGGGGTAGGGTTGAATCATCCATTCTTCATCCCTAGAATTCTGCATTCTGCTCTGGGTGTATTGACAGTGAGGCCCATGTAGCAGGCCAATAACTTAGTAAAAAGCTATAAGGTGCTCCCACTATTTATTAAAATTGAAATAGAATGGTTCTTGAGCTTGTCTTCAATCCTCATCATCCTCAACTTAGTTTGGTTGGTCAAAGCTTGCAATTATATCTTTGGGGTCTCTTCCTTGTCTTTTGAGTTGTTATCGTCTGGTTGCTTGGGATCAGTTGTCTCATCTTCTTCGTCATCCATGCACAAGACAAAAATCTTGTTGCTTCTTACATTTATGACTGGGAGAGAACTTGTCATCACAGTTGTGGAAGAGCTGACACTTTCTACAGGCCTGCATCTTTAACTAACTTAGCTTCTCCAGTTAGTCATTCATTGGAAGTTGGGATCTGGCTTGTTTGGCTTTGCATCCTTTCATTTTAGGTCTAGCCAGGGTGGTGATTTATGGATGGGCTCGTGCTACTGCTGTAGTCTCTTCAATCAATTAAGTCATTCTTCTTGTAATCGGATTAGGCTTGTAGCAACCATAGCCGTGGCCAGTTGCAATGCCTTGACTTCCAGCCAGATGATCTCCTGGAGCCCTCCAAAACAGACGAGTGCCTTCTCTGGCTAGTTAGAAACATAAGAGGCTAACATCTCACACTTGTTTTGATACTCTTTGACCAAATAATGCTATTTTAGCTTCAAGATTAACTGATTCGAATCCTCATAGTTGGATAGGCCAAATTTGGAACATAGAGCCTTTGAGAAATCCGATGACGACAATTGGGGATGAGTTTGATGATATCATTCATTGGTACCACAATATTGCCTAATTTGCCTCCTCTTCCATATGGACAATGGCAACTGCAACTCGTTGGTAGCCCAGGGTCTCATTGTATTCGAAGAATCACTTGGCCTTGAAAATCCATGAGATAGGGTTGTCTCCGGAGAAGAGGGAGAAACCCTTTTTCATTGATGCTCATACTGGTTGGACATCACTGTAATGGGGTTCTTTATCTCTTGTACCTCACTGGTAACCTTTTGTAATTCTCCTTCAATCTTTGTTACCTGTTCATCCATTGCTGCTGACATAGTTGTCAAGATGATGCCTAGGCAATAAGGCATTCTTGGAGGGTTGCCTTGCCCAATCACCTACATATAATATTTAATGCACCACATAGTATTTTTATATTTTTATTTTATGATATTAATAGGAGTACAATTTATATTAGACTAAATTATTCATATTGTGGGTTTATAGCATTAATATGATTATTCTTATACTAGTTTCTTTTTATTATTTCCTTATTTGTTTGGGTTCAGTTGATACAGAAGCCAGTGGCAGTCTTGAACCCTTTAGGACTTTAAAACCTGAATTGATAAGTAAGAAATAACTTGAAGATTTTATATAATTGACACACAAGAACAATCAATAGGACTTCACATAATCTTTTGCTTCTTCCTAGGACCAAAACAAGGGCTTAACCCCTATGTTTTGTATGTTTTCTTTCCTTTCTTATTTTTCTTCTCATAAATATGTTGATTTTCTATCTTTTGATGTGGGGTTTATACTTTTCATGAGGATTATGGTAATTATTAGTTAAAGATAGTTGCTTATTGCTATGAAACCTAGGGAGCTATCATAAGTATATATATATATATATATA
>NW_010729485.1:9402-34395 GCF_000365185.1 Nelumbo nucifera | reverse complement strand
AGAAAAATTTACAACAAGGAAGCTGAATTCAAATCAAAGAAAAATGAAACTAGAATAGATGATTACAATAGATCTCTTAATCAAAAACCCCCAATTTCGAACCCACCTTCTCTTCTTGCTAGCTTGACTTGAACTTCTTCAGCCCCTTCTTCTTCTTCTTCCTTGTGCCTAGCCCTTCTTCTCTTCCTTCTCTTCCAGGAGTTCGAACCTCTAGGAGTGGGAGAGCCTTTCTCTCAAGCAATTGAACACCTTCCCCCCTTCTAGAGGCCTCCTTATATAGATTTTCAAGGAGGCTCTTGCCTCTTCTTGAAGCCTCTAGAATTGGGTGTATTACACCTCCTTCTTGAACTTTCTAGAGTTTTCTTGAAAGCCTTTAAGAGTTGCCACCCCTAGCTCTTTGGGTTGCTATTTGGGTTGCACTTAGGCTCCTTCTTAGGACATGATAGCTACACTCTAGGCTGCTCTTTTGGGCTAAGAATGGGCCTTCTCTACTAGGCTGAATTTTACTCTTTGCTAGGATTTTTTTTCTTGGGTTTTTTTCAAGGAATCAGCTTATTCTTCTTGGGCTGAAGTGCTCTCTCTTGCTTCCACAACCGGGCTGGGCTGAAATTGGTCTTTTTGAACATTCTTTTCTTGCATTTTTTCTTTCTTTTTCTTGGATTAATTACTCTTGAAATTTTTTCTTATCATTAAACTAAATTAGAGCAAAATTAAATAAAAATGACATAAAAATCCATGCAAAGACCTCATAAAGTATAGATAAATTGTATGTTCATCAGCACGGTTAAACCACAATAAGGAAATGACATAGGCTAAATTATCTCTGACAACCAATAGATAAAGAAAGAGGGGTTTAAGTTAAAAGATTAAATTCATATTTAAAAAAATATAGTGTTATTATTAAAAAATAAATTAGAAAAAAATAAATTTACGGTATAAAATTTTTTATACTAAGAAATATGGGAATTTCCCCACTTTACTGTATTCAAAAAATTATATCTAAAATATAAAATATTAATATATATCTATGGTTGGGTTGATTCATTTTTGGTTGGTTTACAAATGACCAAACCAAAACTGACCCAACCTAGTTGGGTTGGGAAATTGCTGAATGAAAGCTAATCAGAAATACTAGAAAACCGACCAACTCAGGTTGAGTTGGGTTAGTTAGTTTCATCGATTTGATGAACAACCCTAACCGAAATTAATTATTGTTATTGTATTGTAAAAAAAATAAAAGTAGTATATAAAATATAAATAATTATTAATTATTTAAAAAGTTAAAATATAAAATGATTGTATACTCTTATGTGTTTCTATTATTTAGCTTTCACTTGACATAGCCCATACACTACAAGGGTCCCAACTAGTAGAGGATAGACGTAGCCTATCACCAACCAATGACATAGCAGTTGAGATGGATAGTTGGTGTACCTCCAAAATTGGAGGCGTGGGATCAAACCCATGTAATTACAGGCTATCCATAGTATCAAACCCATGGCTACCCTAATATAAACCCAGAAACGTATATCATGCGATAGCAAAGAAACCTATCACCTCTATGTAAACTGTTGAATTTTTCTTTCCAAAACAAGTGCAACCTAATATCAATTAAAGGCAGTGTTCCTACAGAGAAATTTTTTTATTCATTAAGTTATTTTGTCAAAATTCAGCATAGAGTTAGGGTTATCAATTGTTGGAAGAAATTAAAAGAATGTTTTTTAGGAAGAAAATTTGATATTGTCTTATCTTATTTGTATTGAAAGAGTGGCTTCAAACACTCAAATCCAATGTGCAACAATTGGTGCATACAAAATCTATTATGTAAGGGTAATTTTGAAAAACATTGTCTAAGGTTGTGTTTGGTTTGAAAGAAAAGGTAGGAAAAGGAAGGGAAAAGCAATATTTCCCTACCTTTTCTTTCAAACCAAACAGAACCTAAAAGCATTTTTTTTTCAATAGAATGAGTATCTTTGTCATTATAGATTTTTCTTTCCATGTTAGATTCTGTGATAGGGAATGCTTAAGCCTATTTTGGAAAAAGCAAGGAAAGTTTAGCCACATAAAAGGTAGAAAAGTAAAAGTGGACAAAATCAAAGGTCTAATTGACTAATAAATAAATTATGAATACCATAATGTCATTTGATCAGAAGTAATTTTTTTGTTTCCTTTAGAAATGGGGCTATCCCTTTCTCACAAAATTCAAAAAGGGTAAAATATAAAATCCTCCCTGAGGTTTCTGACGATCATAAAAAGTGCCACTTAATCATTTTAACAAACCCTCATGAAAAAACCTGCAGTTACCTCGCTTCTGTCATTGTCCTAGACAAAAAATGTTGGTCTAATACTTTAGTTTTTTGAAAATATCCATTTTATCCTTATCTCTATAAGTTCGGATGGATATTTATTAAAATACCCCCAAAAGAACCTTTAAGTTTTAACTAAAATAAATTTACCTGATCAAATTGGAAAGAGTAAAAGTAACTTTACTATGTAAACTCATCAGTTTGAGTGAAGTCTAGAAGGGAAACTCTGATATTTTAAATTATGTTAAAAGATGCCCTAATGAGTAATAAGGGCAATTTAGTAACTTTCAAGTCTATGTTACTGGGATAATGATGGAGGGAGGTAACTGCATGGTTTCTTTTTCAAAACTATAGGAGAAATTTTTGTTAAAGTAAAAGCTTAGGGGAGGTTAATTATTATGATTATTAGGGGGGAGGTTATATATATATATAGAGAGAGAGAGAGAGAAATGTTTGCCACAATCCATAACTGAAAATATGAAAGAAATATAATTTAAGCTTTATTTGGATAAGCCTTTGCTTTATTTGAGCTTTGGACTATGGAATACAAAATTGTGCCAACTTAAAGTGTTTTAAGCTAGAGTTTGGTAAGAGTTGCTTTTAAAAACATTGTGATCTAAGTTAATGAACTTTCAATCACCAAATTATAAAGCCTAAGTGCCTATTTGGAAAGGCTTTCACATAGAAACTTCTGATTTTGCAAGGCTGATCCCACCGAGACAATCTATAAGCAATGTTGGTGAAAACCTTGTAACTTCTGATGTTGCTTTTATAAGATGGCTTGGCTCAAGAACCACTTAGTGTAAGTGTTGGGCCCATAGGGTCCATATTATGGGCTCAAGGGGTTCACTGGGCCCTCTAGTGAATTCGGCCAGGCCTTGTAACAGAGGTTGAGCCGAACCCATGTGGCTGGTGTGTAGATCAATGCTTGGGTCCCACGCCATACAAAGAAGCCCAACTAGGCAGCAGTTTGGAAGACTTTTGAGCACTTGATTCTTATTGGGCCTAAAGCCCATTTTGAACTAGGCTGATTTGATCAGTCATAAACAAGGGGCGGATCTGAGATTAGGATGAGCCCAAAAGCTTATCTAATCTATAGATAGAATTAAGAAGAGTCCTGATCCAAATACAGATTTGGATAAGGGCAACTCCTGATATGATCAAGAGATCTTTTCTTAATCATTAAGCAATTGGAGGAAACCCTATTTGAATTACAAGAATTCGAACCCTAGGGGATTTACACAGAACACACCCTGCAGTTTTGTGAGATAGGATCTCAGAAACCCTAGAGAAGAAAAAGCAGTTCGCCATCTTCTTCTCTAGCTCCCTCCTATTACAGCTAACACTATCTATTGTAATTCATTTTCTCTATCAGAGAAAGATCAAGAAAAGTTCTTGATATCAGTCTTTGTTGAAAGGTTGATTCTGTTTGGTGCTCATTGTCATCCAAAGGATTCTTGTGAAGGATTCAGTGTGTAGGATGCACTCTGCTGGTTCTGTTCCACAGTTGTTGTGTCATGTTCAGCAGGAGCAGATCTTGGTGCCTTCTTTGGGCGTTAACACCATCTTTGGGAGATATTATTTCTCTGGATCAGGTATAATTACTCCCTTCTCTTTTGGTTCAGACCTGGTTTGGTTCTGGTTCAAGTAGGATCCTTGAATCTTGATTCTAAAATTAGGGAATGCGATTCTCAATTGAAAGGTAAGTAGAAAATTTTTGAAATTCACCCACCCATTCCGCAACTGTTTTGGCGTCCATACGATAGATTCTACCATCCCTTTCAGAAGCTTCTTTTAGTGACTTTACCCGAACATCTCAATGAAAGCATCTCAATCAATGCTTCATCCTTCCCAAATGAGTCCTCAAATTGGCGCTTTGGGCTTTCGGGCTTCGTGACAGATTCTGAAGTTTATCCAAACACATCCTTAGTTTCATAATTAGTAGGACACTATTAAGGAAAGCTATGGGTTGACAGAGGAAGGGTCTAAAGTGGTAACCCTACAAGAGTGGAAGTTTCTAATTGAGTGAAAGAGGAAAGTTCTAAAGGTGATAACTCTACAGGAGTGGAAGTTTACAATGGAGGTTCTCTCCCAAGTTCGGAAATAAATTATTTAAGAAACTTCCTACATAGATTGCTGCCTATTTCTCTCTATTCTTTCCTTAATTATTTTACTCTTTTTGTATATTATTATACCCAAGTGTGTCTCTAGTTGACATACACAAATACAATTTCTTTTACATTATTTTCTTATCTTCTTGTTCTTTAACTTGGTATTAGAGCCAAGAATTGAAGGTTGATCAGACTAGGAAGTGAATATGAATCTCTTATTACAGTTATTACTAACAGAACTGATGCAGAATAATTAGGAATCAATGATGTTCTTGGCCTACTTCTTAGTCATGAATCATAGCTTACTCAACATAATTTCTCCAATGAAGCTCCCAATGCTAATATTGCTACAAATAATAGCAATAATAATAATAAGAGCAACAAACAAAATTCTCAATTTCAGGACAACAGAGGGGGCTATGGCTATAGTAGAGGTAAGGGCATGGCAATCAGTGTGGATGAGGTCAAAGATGAGGTAAAGGCAATCCAATCGTATGTCAACTATGTAATAAACCAGGACATGGAGTCTTGAAGTGCTACAAATGGTATGATCTGTCGTATCAAGGAGAAAGCAATAATAATTCTCTAGACCATACTGTTGTGTTCCATAGTGTTATGTCCTCCTACAATGGTTCGACTGCTAATTTCGGTCCTACCTAGTATCCTAAAAGTGGAGCAACTCATCATGTGACTCCATATGCTGACAATTTACAAAACAAGTTTGAATTTTTGGGTACGGATCAAGTGAAAGGTAATGGAGAAGGTTTGGAAATTAAGAATGTTGGTTCCTCTTTTATAACTTATGATCAACATCAGTTTAAACTGAAAAAATGTTTACCATGTTCCTGCTTTGACAAAGAATTTGATTTCTGTTAGCAAATCAAATTTTGGTGTTTGAATTTCACCCAGAGTCTGCTCACTAACACTCTATTGTGGCTTTTGAGTTTCATGCTCTTCTCCAAAACACTACATGGTAACTTGTTCCTTATGATCCCACTATGAATGTTGTTAGCTCTAATGGGTCTATAAAATCAAGAGAAAACCTGATGGTTCTATAGACAGGTATAAAACCAGATTAGTTGCTCAAGGTTTTTCTCAGGTTCCTAGAGTCGATTTTATTGATACCTTTAGTCCGGTTGTTAAACCGGCCACTGTCCATACGTTCTTATCTCTAGCCACGTCACATGGATAGGATATCAAACAGTTAGATGTCCACAATACCTTTTTGAATGGTTTTATTCATGAATATATATATATATATATATATATATATATGTGTGTGTGTGTGTGTGTGTGTGTGTGTGTTGTGTCAACCTTGTGGTTTTGAGGATCAGACTCGTCTAGATTATGTTCGCAAGTTAAATAAATCTCTTTATGGCCTTTGTTAGGCTCTTCGTGCTTGGTGTTCTCAACTCAGTAGCAAATTACATGACCTTGGTTTTGGAAGCTAGTAGTGTGATCCATCACATTTTATCTATCAAAAAACTAATATTTCTCTTTATATTTCCATATATGTTGATGATATTATTGTTACTGGTTCTTTTGCTTCTCATGTTTCCCAGCCTATCATGCATTTGTCTCGTAATTTCTTTCTTAAGGGTCTTGGATCTCTTCACTATTTTCTTGGTGTAGAGGCACGTCGAGACAAGAACAGATTGTTTCTCTCTCAACGGTGCTATATCCTTGATCTTTTACAAAAGACCAATCTTGCAGCTTCCAAGCCATTATCCACACCTATGGCGCCTACATCCAGATTATCAAAATTTTAGGGTGAGCCTTTGCCTAATCCTATTCAATATCACAGTATTGTCGGTGCCTTGCAATGTCACCTAACCTGACCAGATGTGGCATTTGTCATGAACAAGGCATGCCAGTTTATCCAAAATCCAACTGATGATCATTGGACGACTGTGAAATGTATTTTGTGTTATCTCAAAGGTACAATCGACTTTGGGCTCTTCTTTGCTGCTAGAGGTTTAAATCGGCCCATGCCGACTACGGCCCGGCAAAGCCTAGCATGAATTTGGACCAGCCTAGCACGACGGCCCATGGGCCGTGCCAGGCCGAGCACGATCGTGTGGGTCGTGTTGGGCCAAGGGTTTTAGGTCCATGGGTCGGGCCGGCATGGCAGAACTATGCGGGCCATGCCGCCCGCGGCCCGACCCATATATTATTTATATAATATATAATATATTATATACTATACAAATTATAATTATATAATAATATATAGTATATAATATATTAATAAAATAAACAATTGTTTGCAATTTTATTATACTAATTTATTTAATTATTGTATATAAGCAATTGTATACATCAAAATTCATATAAAATTAAAATTTTAAGTTTTTTCAATTTTTTAAACAAATAGCTTTGGCTGGGCCCATGGCCTGGCCTGGCCCAAGGCTTGGCTCACAAACCAGCCCGGCCCGCGGCACGGCACAACGCGACATGGGCTTGGGCCATGGGTCATGCAGGGCTGATCCCCAAGTTATTCTAGGAGAGGGCGGACTGGCCGAACACGGCCCGTTTTACACCTCTTTTGCTGCTAATCCCCTTGGGTCCTTAGTGGCATACTCGAATGCTGACTGGGCCAATTGTCCTGATGGCTAGCGTTACACTAGTGGTTATGGTATTTTCCTTGGTTCTCATTTGATTTCCTAAAGTGGTAAGAAACAACCCACTATTGCTTGTTTCAGCACTGAAGTTGATTTTCGTTCCTTAGCTAATACTACAACTATATTGTTATGGCTTCAGTCTCTGTTATGTGATTTGGGTGTCCACCAGTCCTCTCCGCCTATTCTCTACTGTGACAGTATCGGAGTTACGTATCTTGCTATGCATCCAGTATTTCATGCTTGTACCATGCACATTGAAGTAGATTTTCATTTTTTGTGAGCTTACATTCTTCACAAAAATCCGTTGGTTCGATATATCTCTACTAATGATCAACTTGCTGATGTGTGTTTACAAAACCTCTCTCCTCCGTCTGATTTGATTTCCTACGGTCCAAGCTTCATGTGCTTCCAGCCCAATTTCGCTTGAGGGGGAGTATTAAGGAAAGCTATGGGTGACTAATATGAAAGAGGAAGGATCTAAAGGTGGTAACCCTACAAGAGTGGAAGCTTCTAATAGAGTGAAAGAGGAAAGGTCTAAAGGTGGTACCTCTACAAGAGTGGAAGTTTCCAATGAAAGTTCTCTCCCAAGTTTGGAAATAGCTGAAATAGGAAATAAATTATTTGAGAAACTTCCTACATAGTTTCTCTTTATTCTTTTTGTATATATATCGTACCCAAGTGTGTCTCTAGTTGACATATACGGAAATACAATTTCTTTTACATTATTTTCTTTTCTTCTTGTTCTTTAATGACACAACCAAAGTCAAAGGATTTAAGCCAATCAGCTGAATACATTTAGAATCTTTCAGATACAGCTCTAGTCAGTTGCCCGGTCTTTTGGAGGGAATCAGTGATAGTTTGTTTTTAATTGATTGGCCTCTTATAAAAAAACAAGTGATTTTATTGGATTAATAGCTTGTGGTTCAGAAATTTCTGCAATAATTGATTCTCATTGTTCGGTGCAAAACTTGGCTTGACCGGGCAAATGGTTTATCTACTAAATAAAACAGGATCTAGCAATTAAAACAGACTGTAAAAACCGGGCTATGGCAATTGAAATACGATGAACCCTTTGGTCCAAACAGACTGTAAAACAGGATCTAGCAAGTAAACTCACATTTACTTTTGTTTCAAATGTTATCTGTTTTCCTTCGTCGTTGCAGTGTAAATGAAATGAATTAAAACTTGAAACAAAGTATAAGTGAAAGTCAAAACAAAAACAAACCTGAATTTGCACTCTTTAATTTGTACCCTTTCATAGTGCACGGGCTGGTGTTAAAAGATGTACATGGTTGATTTTGGTAACTAAATTGATTGTCATGAACAAATTTAAATAGTCTCATGTCTGATATGGTAATTGCATTCTTAGTACATAATACAGATGTGTTAAAGATCGACGGCTTGAGTTGTTTTATTTCCATTGAAGATGACTTCATTTGTAGAATTTATCTGGTACTCGAGATTAATCTGTACGTACTTGCAAAATGTTGACGAAGAAATTTAATAGTATGTATAGTCTTGAGTCCTTCCAATAACAGAATGAAAAATTATATTTCAAATCTTTCAGTTGGTGACTGAGTTCCGATCACCAGCTCAAAATGCAACTTGAATTGCGATTGAATAATGTAGACATCTATATATCTACTAAATTAATGTTATGCCATGTTAGATGACCTCTTTATTGTGCTCCATTCCCTCCAGAAGCCCATGGAGTTGCCACCTAGCATGGCAATCTCCCCTTTTTTACCCCATCGATTTAGTAAGAAAACCCACTAACATTTCTTCATTAGAGTCTCTCTCTCTCTCTCTCTCTCTCTCTTTACCAACCCCCTCCTAAAATTTCTACTAAACCATCTCTCCCATCTAAAATTCCTCCTAAAAGACCTATTAATCTATATTACATGTCCAATAAATGACCTAAAAACCAAAAAACGAGGCTAAATTAATTAGGTTTTAATTAGGTTAGGTAGGTTTGGTGTTGGGTTGTGGTTGAGAAGAACCCATGCTAAATTCAACTTGTTTGAAATATTTGTATCTATAAACTAGATTGGTTATAAGAATATTAAATTGTGGTCTTGTCATTTCATTAATTTTTCATCTAGTTAAATATTAGGTTGATAAATATCTGATATTATTATATTCCCAACAATTAGGACCTGTTCGTTTTTTGGTAAATTATTTACCTGGGTAAATGCAGTTACCTGGGTAAGTTTTTTCTGGGAAACACTGCATTTACCCATGTTCTTTTATTTTCATGTAAATAAGGAAATAATCATTTTAGCCATAAAAATCTATTATTAAAAGGGGCATTTTTGTCCCATTCAAGTGTTGTCAACTTTCCCCCTAGATGGGAAAGTTGTTAATCCACCTAGGAGATTTGTATGACTTACCCAGGTAAGTGGTATTAAAGAAAATAAACCTTTCCTGATTCCCACATAAATCTAGAAAAGGAACATATCAAGATTGAATTGCTAAATTCCATTTCTTTCAAAAAGAATTATTTTAATTGCATTAAATATTAATTTCCTAAATATTTTCATGCTATAATATAAAGTACTTTTTGTCGAATATGTACAAATGAAAAAGAATTTATGATGTGATGTGAGATTCAGCTTACTCAAGGAATTAGAAACTCTTGTATTCTCATGGTCATATTAATTTAATAATTTCTATTATGCTCAGCACAGTTATAACTGAATCAGATTCACTACAAGAAATTTGTCCTTAAAATCCTTGCCGCCAAAAAGATATTCTCATGGTAATGTATTTTTGAGACAACATAGAATTAAATTATTTGAATCTCCGTCCATCATAAACTTGTAAATTAAGCTAAAGTGAATTATTTTTTTATTATGAATTAAGCAAACAAAGCAAGAAAAAAATAAGAAAACCTTGAAATATTCTGGTCATGCATGCATTAATTTAGAGCATAATGTTAATTAGATGTGTATAGCTGGGTCAGGCTCGGGCTGGGTTCCAGATACCTAGGCACTAGGCCCGTGCCCAACCTAAAAAATAAAAAAGCCTGAATTCTTGGGCCAGAGCTTAGCCCAAGAACTGAAAATCCAAGCCCAACCTGTATAAAATTTCAGGCTGGGTCAATTCGGGCTCGGGTTAGGTGTGACCAAGTTGCACCCCTAGTATAAGTTCATTTCCTAAAACTTAGGGATAGTTTAAGTAATTTACCCTTTTTTGGTCAAATTGTATACCAATATCATACAATAAAAAATACTATATATTTTTAATATCTTGCATTTAAACCCCAAAGCCCAAGCTTGTATTTCAGGCCTAGGGTCTAAGCCAACTAAGGGCCAAACCTAGGTGGCTACAACTTTGTAATAAGTGTTAAGCTTAACCTCTGTCCAACCCATAATCATCCCTACTCTAAATAGGGGTGAACAAATGACAAACGAGTAGGTCTTCTCAGAACAAAATGGAACCAACCTCAAATTGGCCTTAAACAGACCCTATCCAATCTATTATCATGTATGGTTTAGTTTTTGGAACCATTCCCCACCCAATCTGGTTCTAAGGTCTAGGGCTTTACCTTACTCAAACTGACTCGAAGAATCAGCCTTGGTTGGCCTTAGTGGAACCAACCTTAGTTGATCTTGGTAGAAATGGCCTTGGAATCAAGCTTGCCTTGAATTAAATCTCAAAATACTTTGAGGTTGTGAAAATTTGAATCAAAGAACTCATGCTTACAAAGACCAGTCTCACTTGACCATTCACTACAAGAAAAATGGGCTTACTCACTGAACCGCCAGCTTTGCCTTTTAAACCACCGACATAGACATGAGTCAGCGGTTCAGTGGCCGCCTTCTATAGTTGTGCCACCCTAGGTCATGGACGCCGGTCTAGAATACAAAAACCGTTGTCCTAGGGACCCAGTCCAACCATACATTTTCTGGCGGTTTTTAGAGAACCGCTGGCTTATATAATGGATGTGGTAGCCCAAACCGCTGGGACAGGTGGCCTTGACCACCGGTTTATTTCCCTTGAGCGCCGGCTTAGATTAATTTGTCACTTCCATAAACTGCCACCTTAGCTAAATTTTGTAATCAAAACCGGCAGTTTTAACCGCCAGCTCAGACTAAATTGTCATCTAATTTAATCACCGTCATTTCATCAAAGCTGGCGGTTTGGACCGCCGGCGTAGACGTTATATAATCCACCGGTTTAAATGTAATGCTTTGCCAAAGGTGACGGTTTGTTTGACCGCCGGCTTAGGTTTTGAAATTTTTTTTTAAATAAGAATTTCAGTTGACACCTGCTGAAACCTAAAGTGTTCCAAGTATCATTGCAGTAAAAAATAAAAAGGAAAAAAGAAACGTTTATTCAAATAAGCATCCAAGAAAATAAAAAATCTATTAAAATAAGCATCCAGGTATCAGTTAACTGTTCCAAGTATCAAAACGTTTTGATAGCTCCCATACTTGGCCCAATAGGGTCAATATTGCTCCGGACAGTCCCTTCGAAGAGGACAGGTTCTTGAGGAATAATTCAATAGCGCGACCTGAGATCATGAAGACCTAGCTTGCAAATGTCGATCCCATAAATAATTATTTTCCCTCTAGAATGCTCCACCAGCATGAACAGTGCTTGGATCAGAGTTGATTTTCCACTCCCAGTTCGGCCAACTACACCGGTCTTCTCTCCTCCACAAATGCTAATAGGACAGGTTCTAAATGTCTTCTTCTGAATTCTGCATTTTCATGATCAACTCCCCATGAGACCACCTACAGCACCAATAAGTGAAAGAGATTAGTTACAATTTAAGGGATTAGAAAGGCTAGGGGCAGACCAAAGATATTTACTTTTTCTAGATGGTATAGAGTCAGTTTTGGTTTTGGCTTTTAGTGGTCATTGGGCTGGTTGTTTTTGTGAACCAATGACCAACTTGTATAGCTTCTAAGGGGTAAGGTATTTAAACCCCCTCTCCAGGTATTTAAACAATTCAGAACAACTCATATATTGCCTATAGCAACAGGCTCAATGTGAAGATATGGCATTACAGGGCTAGTCCATGCTTAGCATCAGGTACAGGAGTTAGAATGGCCCAGTCATGCATCAGGCCTGATATACAGCTCTAGCCTAGCCTAAGATGAGCCTAGTGCCTAGGCCAAGCAACCAAGATTGCAGTCTCACAGTTCAGCCATAAAAATTCATTTGATTATTGTTAATATTTACTTTTTATGTCATTGTAGAGCGATTTTCTATAGATAACTTGCAATTGTTTTTACATTCCATCTAGTTGTTTTGTTAGGAAAAAAAAACTCTTATATGAAAGTGGTTATCCATGCTTTCATATGGAACATTCAGGCCTAGGGTCAAGTCCTAGCTAATCATAATACCTAGATGGTGAACGGTAAAGCCTTTGCTGGTTTCAATCTGGGTGACTTGCAAAGAAAGGGTGTGATTGTATTGACAATAATCAGTGCTCTTAACTCAGAAATTGAAAGGTGTCCATTCTTATCTGCATCAATTTGCTTAAATAACCTGTGATTGCATTGACAAGATAGTGATCAAGTAGTGCTACAGGATATAACAATCCCTACTTATTGAGTGCATAAAAAGGGAATATGAATTTTGAGAGGTTTAACAAAGACTAACCTTTTTATAATATCTTCATTAGGTTCACCATCATCTTTGAGGAGC
The DNA here is from genome assembly GCF_000365185.1 of Nelumbo nucifera. The sequence continues at coordinate 21,699 of NW_010729485.1, read as the reverse complement.
TTCCCTAATGATTTCCTTTCCAGATATTTCAAAATTTTCCAGAGATTACATGCTTATGCTTTGCGTATTCAAGTCTTCTCTGCTGAATCCAAGGTTGAAAGACCTGAGCAAGATTATATGAAAGATAACTCAGTTAAAACAGGAAAGAGTTATAGTTAATATCATAATTCCAACCTGCAAGATGATAAGAGGATTGGAGTCCATCTAAAAACACTAAAGATACTGGAATGGTGAGGACATAAAGACACTCTATATTCACTAATCTTCATTACTTTCCATTTTAGCAGTTACCATATCAGAATCATAGTAAATAAATACATTATTATTATTATACAACATGCATATTTTGGTAATTATGGATTTATTTACAGAAACATTGTGCCACGACAGCATTGATGAGTAAGAAGAAAAGTAGCTATCATATTATCAAATATATTGCCTAGTAAATTTAAAATCCTCCAGGTGAGAAGATGATTCCTGTAACTTGGTATGTCATACTATTATCAAACAAAATTTATTAAAAATTTAAAATTAATAAATGTTGGAACCATTTGATACTGGTGCTTTACATATTGTTCCCTGAAAAGAGGTAATCTTCATCTTACACCAACTCTCCATTTACCCTCAGCCATTTAATTGTGTTTTCCAAATTTCTTACATTAGCAATTATACGGAATTACTTTATGTTGTTATCTTCTTTGATAACAGTACCATTGCCCTTTGCCTCCACTTGATCTCTTCTTGATATGCCATCCTCTCACCAACTCACCCTATTATGTTTGTCAACAGTTCTTGGGATGTCTCTTTGGATAAACATGACTGAACATTACAAACATTCATATTACAAGAATTACACTATTCTTTAATGCAGCATAAGAACCATTTCTTCTCAAGCCAAAAGTTTCCAAATTGGCAAGGGGTGGGGCCTTGATCAGTACCCTCTTCATGCAATGCCACAACACTTTGTGTATTTTTGTGTGACGAGAGCAAGTATGCAGAAAACAGCTCATGAAGACAGTGGTTCCATGCCTGAGTTGTAAACCGGTAAATCAACAAAAGGTGCATGGTTTGTGCTTTTCCCACTCTTGAAACAGAGGACTCACACATGAAGGGATAAGTACTAGGATTTCTGTCCCCTTTGGAGCCTCTCACATGTGCTGATAATAGTTTCTTCTATTTTATCCTTACTTTTAGTGATATTATGATTCAAGTCAACTGTTGATACCAATATTTTGAAAACTGGACTGGACCGTGGTTTGTATTTAAAATTTAACCGGCCACTGGTGAAAAAGTCTAATGGTTGAAGCATCCAAAAGTCCAACTGCTCAAACTGCTTGACAGTTCTATACCTAAACCCATCTATTTATTCCTTTTTTTTATATATTTTGTCAGTAAGAACTAAAAAAGTTATTTAAAATCAGAAAAAAGTAGGTAAAGGGTGCAAGAAAATACAAGAATAGTACAGAAGGGCCAAAAAAAATCTTGAGGTTTCTCTCAAAGGTTGCACTAAACAAACTTGAGCCTCTAAGAGTCATTTTCTCAGAACTCAAAGGTCCATTCAGTGTACTAAAAGAAATTCCAACCCAGTCTTGACTAAAGACTAACCCAACAACAGCTCTCTGCTCTCCAATAAATCCATCCGGTCACCCCCAATCTGGATACAGTATCAGCCAAAGCATAAATTAAATTCTTTAGGCAAGTAAATGTGATGTTCACCCTGGATGCAAGAACTTTAGCTACCCTAAAGAAATGCCTCATCTTCCAAGGTGCGTTAATCCATGTGAAACAAGTTTTCCCAGATGCTTAATAATTTCATCAGATACTATTTAAGGTGCATATGACATAATTGTGATAATTATCTCTTCTTCCAAGTCTCTCTATATTATCAAGTACTAACATATATGGCTTAATCCCTTAAATCTTTGTCTGCTATTGAAAATATCCATTTTATCCTTATCCCACAACATTTCTGCAAAAAAGAAGCATGCTCTTCAGCTTCCTTAGTATTGGTCTTATGAGGGTCTACAGATAAAATATTCCAGAGATTTCAGTAATTTCAGGCATTTTGATATTCTTGTTTACTGTCTTTTCTCTTTGATTTAGTCCATATCCAAATTGGACATCCATGTTGTCATAAGAGAATATAAAGGATAGTGTTCCGGTTGAAGGGTGACAGGCATAAATGGTGTTTTTTATTATTGTTGATTTGATTAAATGTTTTTATATTCTTTCTTTTCTGTTTATTCATTAGCAAGTACTGACAGTGGATGTGAATCACAATTAGGAAAGTTAGTGAATGGTTGATATGCTAGTTAGTAGTGACTGGCTTGAATTGCTGGCCTGCTTAGCAGGACTTGCATTGAAATGTATAAAATGAATTTGACTTGTGTGTCCAGAGAACCCCATTTAGTGTGTGAAAAATCATTTATGCTCAATTAATTTTAGGCTACCTTCATCAATGAGATCAAATTCTATTTGCAACCTATAAACATAAAAGACTGTAACTTGAAGTTGTTTGTTTGGAGACTATCAAATTCAATATGATTTAGTAACTAGTTTCAAATTTCTTAATAAAGAGTAGAAAAGTAAAGCTCAGGGTGTCCAGGGTAGAGAACTATAGCTACTGCTGGTGGTAATGGGTAGGTTAAAGTTCAACCTCCAGAAATTAGAACAAAATTTGTCAGTTTATAGTCAAAGTATCAGCCTACAGAAATTGGTTCCTGTGTTCACTAGGGAAGAACACATGTAGACCCTCCCAATGCCTGCAGAAAGGTTAGTATTTTTTCTATGTTCTGTTTAGTTGATATTAGCTATAATAAAAGTAYTGATTTTTTAGATTGGTTAATATAAGTATATATTTGACTTGTGATTTTTTTCCTTTTAGCTAAAGGTGTACAATCCACTCAGAATTTAATCAATTATGATTATCCTTGAACACTAGAAACTTGTATTTGTGATAAAAGCTGRATTCTTGTTTTGATCAGCCACAATTAATTTTATTATATAATTACATATTGTAAAAATAAGGTACAACTTTCATGTTCCAAGCACCCCTTGAGGGCAGTTAGCCTTTTCTAGCCTAGCCACCACTAAAAATTTACTAACTCCATCGTTGGAGAATTAATCCTCAATACTTCTAAATTCTATTCACCCCTACCTCTCTGAGGCTACTGGCTTAACATGGTGTTCACTTGTAGCTAGTGCCCAGCCCCAATTCACATTTAATAATCTCCCTTTAAGTGTGTCGAGGTTTCCATGATCCGCATGGACACTTTATAAAGGAGGATGTGACATGCTACCAATTCCTAATGATGTCATCTATTGTAAAAGGTGCAAATGCATCCAATGCTTTTACTCAGTGCACTACCTTTTTTTCAATCCACTTAAGCACAAATTTCACTTCACCCTATCAAAGTTGATCCTATAAAATCTTCCATTTTCCTGTTAATTTGTCATTGTGTATATCCTCTTTTTCTATTACTGCTGTTGGAGCGATTCAAGCAACCAAAGGTGCAGACTCCATGCTTGGGTTACTGTTGATGCCAAGGAACCTGTTGTGCTGACTCCAGCAAGGACTTATCAAACCCTTCCTATACTTTTCTTAATAGATAACTGATCCATCCTATTCTTCATAAATCCTCTTACTCTAAACATGATTTCCAGATTTATAATTAACTCCCAAATAGACCTGTTCACGAGCCAGGCTTCAAGAATGACTTACACTATGTCAGGCTCAGGCTTCGGGCTGGGCCCCATTCAAATTTTGGCAAAAGCCAAGCCCCAGCCCGGTCCATGAACAGGTCTACTCCCAAACCCTGTTCCAAGCCCAAAAAACAGAAGTTTCTATACATCCTACATCACCAGTCTGCCCATGGTTGGATTGGTCAGACCTATCTATATTCTTCTTACTCCTCGGAGTTTGGACCTAAGGATACTTCAGTAGTCCTCCCTATATAATATCTAAACATCCTACCAAAAAGGCAATTGATAGTCAATAGAAGACCTATTAGAAATCTCCTTTTAACAATTGCCCAAATGACTCTAATATGTGAATTTATACAATATTAAGTTAATGCAAATCTCCTTTTAACAGTCTTACCTTTAGCAATTAACATGGCTTTCTAGGTTCAACAGATTAACATGGCTTTCTAAGCACAARTTTCACTTCACCCTATCAAATTAACAGACCACCCTAAACCCACTTAAGCATTATTGCCAAAGCAAAATTAACATGTCTTTTCTATCAAATCTAGGATTCACTAAAAATAATTTGCTTTTAAACCCAAGAAAGGGGCTTTCTTGGTGAATCATATATTTCCAAAGAAATCAAATTCACTGAAGAAAGGAGTATACTGAAGCAGAATTAACTACAACTCAAGTGTTATCAAAACTATCAAGAACTGGAACTGTAAAAGTATAACTGATCCTACCAATGCACAATGCACTTAATTCAAGAATCCATCAGCATGCAAAAACCCACAATTTACAATTGGCGAACAAAAAAACTTACAAGAACAGCAATTATTTCGGTGCTAGGAGTATAGAACCAATGCAACAAAAAAACTTGCATTCACATACTTGATCTATGACACATGTACTCATCTTCGTATAAGAACCAAAGCAAGAAAAGAAGATAGCGTAAATAAATTAATATGGATTATAGGATCTTACAATATTTAATAGCGCAAGATCCTCTTGAAAAAGTTTAAGAGCCTCGTCACCGCTAAGAGGAAAGAAATCAAAACCGCGAGTATAAAGAAAATATAGATTGAACTTCTGCGTACTAGGAGTGTAGAGTAGTAGCTGTTCTCGACCTAAAAAAAGGCAAGATTAGGGTTTTATAATTTATACAGAAAGACGAATGGGGTATAAAAAATATAGGGGTCGATGAACGTACCTTTCTCGACTCTCTGTTGAATTTCACAATTCTCAATGCGTCGATTGAATATAAATCCGACCTCAACGATTCAGAATCACGATCAACGAAGGAAACTTTCCATATCATTGCTGTTGTGTGGGAGAAAAAGTGGAGAAGTAGAGTTGTGTAGGAGAGAAAGTAGAAGTGGAGTCATATTGCTCGTAGAAATCGCGTGGCTCCATGTGAATTTAGAAATGGAGGGAAAGCATTGAACCAGTTTTATTCACTGAAACCGCTTCAATGCAAATACCGCCTGTTTAGTTCACTGAACCGACACCCTGTTTTAATCATTTCCTTGGTTTTATTCAATGGTGACAGTTATGATAAAACTGCACCATTGATGCATCAAGGCCAGTGGCGTAGCCGTTTTTTCTTGTAGTGTAATTACTCATGAAATCTTCCACTTTATGAAAATAACTAACACAAAGGAGTGATGGCTTTAAAGATGGACATGAGTAAAGCGTATGATACACAGTGTAGTGGATTTTCTTAATGAGAGTTTTAGAAATGATGCGATTTAGGGAAAAGTGGACTGATTGGATCATAAAGTGTCTAACTTAGTGGCTTATCAAGTTTTGGTAAATGGCAATGCCAGTAGAAGGGTGTTTCCAACAAGGGATCTTAGGAAAGGAGATCCCATCTCTCCTTATTTATTCATTTTGTGCTTTGATGTCCTCTTGACAACTCTTAATAGACTAGTAAATGAGAATCAATTATCTGGTGTAAAATTGAATAGAGGTTGGCCCATCATTTCTCACCTATTGTTTGTAGATGATAGATTTATTTTCACTTTTTGCAAATTTAGAAGAAGGGAAGAAAATCATGGAAGCAATTAAGCATTATGAGAGAGCCTCGGGCCAAAGGTGAACTCCGCTTAGTCGGGAGTCATCTTTGTCTCCAACTTGCATCCTAAAGTGACACCACTGACTTCAATGGTGTCTACCATTCCTTCCTATTGTATCTCATGTTTCCTACACCCAAAGAGAGTTTGTAATGAATATTTGAAGCAAATTTAGAAAAAGTTTTGGTGAGGGAAGTCAATGGGAAAAAGCGAACTTGCTTGATTGGTAGTATTGGACGGAGATAAGACTCGCGAGAATCCCGGATCTATATGTTATAGGAGAGTCCCAGATCTGTATGTTACCTGTACAGTTAGGAAGTCTTTTTGTTTTGTTTTCCTTTCTGGATTAGGAAGACCTTTCTTTTAAGAAAGTTTTGGGGAGCAAGGAACTCCACTGTGTTTTTCTCATAAGGTATCAATGGAAGAAAACACATCTTTGGCTTCCGAAATTTTTCTCATGGTATCAGAGCGGAAATCCGTCTCTCCTTCTTTCCTCTATGTTTCTTGATTCTCTTATGCAATTTTGATTTGGTCTAAGTTCGGAGGACCTTGATTAAGTTGTGCTTCCTCTGCCCATCGATTCTTGATCCAGCCGTTCATCGGCATTTCTCGTTTCCTCTCTACAAATCTTGATTAGGCTACAACTCCTAGCTCAACGGTTCTTGATCCAGCCGTGCTCCTTCTACTCAACGATTCTTAATCCGGTCGTCTCCCTGCAACTCTTGACCCAACAACGATCATGCTTTCTTGATTGAACTATTTCTCTGCAATTGTTCTTTCTGTTCTCATGGAGACTGAACACATCTCTCTTTATTTCCTTTCTCCTTTGGACAGTCAGGAATGATCCACTGGTTCACTGATCCACTCTTCATTCTTCCTCTCACCGTTTGTCCACCGACCACTGAGCGTCGCAGCCACCGTAGCAGCAGATAGCAGTGACCAGTTGCAGTCTTACAAAGGAATTGACATACTATAATATCTCCATCCCTCGGGTCACTTCTGTATTCACGTACCCTGGTTCTTTTACTTTTGAAGAAGGATTGGAACAGTGCGCGAGTCACAATATTCAACAGCATCAGCAGCCGAAGCCCATTGACTATGATAAACCAAGCTCGTTCCTGCCAATCGATGATTCAGAGGATAATCAAAGACTGACAGTAATCCGCTTGTTCTTGTGCCGTGTTTCTTCCTGTTTCTTCAAGAACTCGATATTACTGCTGACGAGTCTTGTTGATTGGTCACCATGACTGCCAATAACGACAGGAACGGTGAAAGCTCGAGTAAGTCTATTGGACCGTCTTCTCCTTTCTATTTGCATCCATCAGATAATCTTGGAGTTATTATCAGTCTGATGGTCTTGAGAGGAGATAACTACGATGAATGGGCAAAGGTGATGAGAACTGCCTTTCATGCCAAAAACAAAATCAGTTTCATCGAAGGCAAGGTCATGAAGCCAGAAGACGATGCTCCGGAAATTGATCTTTGGTGGATTGTGAATTCGATGTTGATGGCTTGGGTTTTCAATACCGTCGATCCATCACTGCGTTCAACTATCACGTATATGGAGATGGTCAAAGAACTTTGGGATGATCTGAAGGAACAATTCTCGATCGGCAATGGACCCCAGATTTATCATATTAAATTTGAGCTTGCTAACTGCAAGCAACATGCACAGACAGTGGTTGCATATTATTGAAAATTGAAGGCAATGTGGGACAAATTAGGAAGCTACTCTAAGGTACCCGTATGTACATGCAGGTGCAGGTGTGGAGCGGCAGCCGAAGTGGTTAAAGAAAGAGAAAAAGAGAAAATCCACCAATTTCTGATGGGTTTGGATGACGATATATTTGGAACTGTGCATTCCAACATATTGAGTATGGATCCAATTCCAAATATGAATAAAGTTTACTCAATGATCATACAAGAAGATCGACATCGATCGTTGGCACGAGGTAAGGAGGAATGGGTAGATGCGGTTGGTTTTGCAGCACAAGCCTCACAGAAATCGCGAGACAGCAAAGCTGCGTCAAAAGACAAAACAATTGTGTGTAACAATTGTAGTCGATTTGGCCATGATGCAGCTGTGACTAATAGAGACCGGACCGGACTGAGCGGGCTCAATGACAAGCAATGGTAGACTATTGTAAGCATGCTTAATGCTTACAAAACCAGGACCAATGAAAAACTCTCTGGTAAGAATTACTCCACTGAATGGATTATTGACTCTGGGGCGTCACATCACATGACAGGGAATTTAAATGTGCTCGTCGACACCTATGATCTTGCACCTTGTTCTGTTAGGTTACCCAATGGTGCACACACCGAGGCCGTGAAAGAAGGCACTATTGAACTAGGAAATAATTTTAAATTGTTGCACGAATTATATGTCCCAAAACTCAATTGTGATTTATTGTCAATAGGTCGGTTACTTCGTGATACAGATTATATTGTGACGTTTACTAATAAGTTATGTGTGATATAGGACCGCATCTGGACTTTGATTGGTGCGGGTGAACAGTTTGATGGGTTCTATGTCTTCAAGGGTGTGGCACCGGTTCGAGCTTACAAGATAGATGGAATTGGGTCATGCGATTTATGGCATCGGAGATTGGGACACCCTTCTTATCAAACGGTTAGCTTATTTCTTAATATCAGTAATAGTAGGAACAAAACCTGTGATGTTTGTTTGACGGAAAAACAAACTAGAGATGTCTTTATTCAAAGCAACAATAAAGTGACTGATTGTTTTGTATTAATTCATTGTGACTTATGGGGTGCTTATAGAATACTTGCATCTTGTGGTGTGGTATATTTTCTGACAATTGTCGATGATTATTCTCAAACAGTTTGGATTTATTTACTGGTTGAAAAAAGTAAAGTTGGTAGAACATTCAAAACTTTCTGTGTCATGATTGAACGACAATTTAATAAGAAGGTTAAGGTGGTGAGAAGTGATAATGGAACAAAGTTTAAATCCTTGAAGTCATATTTTGACAAGCAAGGAATTTTATTTAAAATTCCTGCATTGGAACACTACAACAAAATGGTCGTGTGGAGGGAAGCATCATCATATTTTGAATGTAGCCAGAGCGCTTAGATTTCAAGCACATATTCCGATCAATTTCTGGGGTGAGTGTATTTTGACCGCAGGGTACTTGATTAACCGGACACCTTCGACCCTTCTTGGTGGTAAGATACCTTACGAGATGCTATTTGGACAAAGTCCTTCTTATAAACATCTCAGAGTTTTTGGTTGCTTATGTTTATCGCATACTTGGGGCCATGACAAATTTGCCGCTAGGAGTAGGAAATGTGTCTTTATTGGGTACCCATTTGGGAAAAAGGGGTGGAAATTGTACGACCTTGAGTCTGGTGATTACTTCGTCTCACGAGACGTGGTGTTTAGTGAGGCTGAGTTTTCCTTGTACACTCCGGAGTATCAACCCTTAGTAACCAATCCTCCCGTAGCCAAAGAAAATGATGGGTTGCCTTGGGCCACTCCTAATATGGTATCTGAGTCACCTCATATAGAAGTTAGGGGGAACGACACGATCAATGAAGAAGAACATCAAAACACGGGTAATGATGAGGAGGCAGGTCCTCTTGATGAGACAAGGAGCCATACAGATTGCAGAAATAATGAAACTCTAGCTGCTCCTCAGCCCACCATGGAGTTGTTAGGCCGTGGACATCGAGAAAAGCGGACCCCCAACTATTTGCAGGACTTTGTCACACACTCAGCTAGTCGATTAGACCCCTCCACTGTTTCTCCTACATCAACTCAGTCCTCAGGTACTCCTTATACCATAATTCATTATGTGACGTATGAAAATTTTTCTATGAAACACAAACATTTCTTGGCAGCTATTACTGCAGGCCGAGAATGTACTCATTTCTCTAAGGCAATGACTGATGCCTGGTGGCGCGAGGCTATGCACCAAGAGATACAGGATCTGGAAGACAATGGGACATGGACCTTGGAAGACCTCCCACCTGGAAAAAAAGGCAATCGGGTGTAAATGGGTCTACAAGATCAAGTACAAGTTTGATGGATCCATTGAAAGATTTAAAGAACGATTGGTAGTCCTGGGCAACACTCAAATTGAAGGCCTTGATTCCAACGAAACCTTTGTCCTTGTGGCTAAAATGGTCACAGTTCAAACATTCTTAGCAGTTGTTGCGGCCCAACATTGGAAATTGCATCAGATGGATGTCCACAATGCTTTTCTACACGGTGATCTCCATGAGGAGGTCTATATGAAATGTCCTCCAGGTTTTTCGGCCTCCGGGACTGGAAAGGTATGCAAAGTCCGAAAATCTTTGTATGGTCTACAGCAAGCCCCCTGGAACTGGTTCTCTAAGTTAGGTACTACCTTGAAAACCTTTGGGTTTGAACAGTCCTATTTCGATTATTCCTTATTTACATATCGCAAGAATGGGGTTGTCTTGTGCATCCTAATTTATGTTGATGACTTAATCGTTGGTGGGAATAACCCGGAGTTTATACGCAAATTTAAACAATGAAGGACTTGGTGTTCTTAAATATTTTTTGGGCATCAAAGTGACTCGCGGATCATCGGGGATATTTCTTTGCCAAAGAAAATATGCAATTGATATTTTTAGAGAAGCTAGCTTATTGGGGTCCAAACCTGCTCACTTTCCTATTACTCAGAATCATAAACTTACCCTTGCTGATGGAGCACTTCTGGATGACCCTGAACGATATCAACGTCTTATGGGCTGTTTGATTTATTTAACCATTACACGGCCGGAGCTCAGTTATTATATCCATGTCTTGGCTTAATTTATGCAGTGTCCTCGTGTTGATCATTGGGATGCGGCATTGCAGGCAGTTCGTTATCTAAAAGGACGTCCTGGTCAAGGAATATTTTTGCGCTCTGATAGTGATCTACAATTATATGCATATTGTGATTCCAACTAGGCGAGTTGTCCTCTAACTCGTCGCTCTCTTACTAGGTATTTTGTCATGTTAGGACATTCCCCCATCTCTTGGAAGACTAAGAAACAACATACTGTCTCCTATTCCTCTGCCGAGGTGGAATATCGGTCAATGGCTACTGTTAGTTGTGAGTTGAAGGGGCTAAAACGTCTGCTGTCATTTCATTCACAATGAGATCCAAGCCGGCACCATTGCGCCTTCCCATGTACGTACCGGTGAACAAGTTGCCGAAATTTTCACAAAGGCTCTCGGACAAAAATAGTTTGATTATTTCCTTCCCAAGATTGGCATTTGCAATTCTCATGCACCACCTTGAGGGGGAGTATTGGACGGAGATAAGACTCGCGAGAGTCCCGGATCTGTATGTTACCTGTACAGTTAGGAAGTCTTTTTGTTTTGTTTTCCTTTTTGGATTAGGAAGACCTTTGTTTTTAGAAAGTTTTGGGGAGCAAGGAACTCCACCGTTTGTATATAAATATCATAAGGTATCAATGGAAGAAAACACACCTTTGGCTTCCGAAATTTTTCTCAGATTGATAACAAGTTAGCAAAAATAAGTTGAATGGGGGCTCGGRTTTCCCTGATCCTTTAGCTTTCAATTAAGCTATGTTAGTTAAGTTCGCTTAGGGGTTTGTGTCTAACCCGTCCATCTTGTGGTCTAGGGTGGTGAAACGAAAGTATGTAATAGATAGATGGTTCCTAATCTCACAATTTCCTTTGCAGGGATCTTGGGGTTGGAAGTAGGAAAAATGTCTGGAAAGCTATCTAGACATTACAAGGTCAACCGAAGATCAAAAGTTTTCTTTGCGTTGTTGTTTAAATGCTATTCCTATCAAAGAAAATTTGTTTAAAAAACACATTAGCAATACAAGTAGCTGTGACATTTGTAAAAAAGTGGTTGAAAGTGTTATGCAACGTTTCTTTTTCTTTTTTTTTTGACCATGACCGTAGCATTTGGTTTGGGATCGAGCTCCCTAAATTTGAAAATCCTTGAGTTAAATCAGGCTAAYTCTTTTAGTAGCAGGTTTTCAGAATGGTTGGCCCTCTGTGACAAGCATGGCAAGGAAGAGATCTGAGAGCTAGCTGCTTATGCATTCAATTGTTATTCTATGGAACATTCGGCTTTAAAGGAACAATCAAATTTTTAATAATGCAGATGCTAATAGTTCCAATGTGTTGTTTCTGATTCGCAGGCAAGTGGAGGAGATGAAGAGTCTTAAGAAGGAGGATATACAAGGAGTGTGCCCTTCTAATGTGCACTCCCTGTTCTCATCTTGGAATCTACCGGATTCGGGCTGTTTAAAGCTAAACTCAKATGCTGTTTTTGAAACTAGTAGCAGAGCAGATTTCAGGGTGGTTACCACAAATWGCTCAGGTCTGTGTTTAGCAGTTTCTTTTGGTCCCTGCCATGCTTATTCTCCAGTTAAAGCCACGTTTTTGAAGCAGTGAAGCTTGCAATTTCCTCGAATTTCTATAGAGTTGTTATTGAAAGTGATTGTAGTCAATTGACTATTTTACTCTAATTCTTGTAGCCACTTGCATTTTCTGGTGTTGGACATCATAGAATTAAGCAAGATC
>NW_010729484.1:45460-81966 GCF_000365185.1 Nelumbo nucifera | reverse complement strand
GGAGATATTACTTCTCCGTATCAGGTATAATCCTTCCCACTCCTTTTTGGTTCAGATCTGGTTCAGTTTATGGTTCAAAATTGATCATTGAAAATATGATTTTCTAAATGGGGAATACGATTCCCAATTGAAGGGAGAGAAAAATTTTTGAAATTTGCCCATTATTCCACAATCTTTGGGCGTCCATAGGATGGATCTCTCATCCCTTCATTAGTTTGTCGAGTTCAAAAACAATTTTGAATCCCTTCTTATAGACAAGATTTACTAAGACCAAGTTCTTTCTAATGTCAGGAACATAGAGAATATTCAAGAGAGTCAGCGTCTTTCTGGAGATGAAGTTCAATTCTACGCTGCCTCTTCTAGCAACTTTGGCACATGTTTGGTTTCCCATCTGTACCTCATGGTCATTAGTCTCTTCTTCATATGTCTTGAACAAGGACTTATTCTTGCAAACATGGACTGTGGCGCCTGAATTAAACCACCATCCAAAAGATGATTCTACCATGTTGACTTCAGTAATCATGGCCACTAGATTGTCTTCCACCATGTTTGCAGACTTGGTTTCACCTTTCCGATGTCGGCAGACTCGGGCATAGTGCCCCTTCTTTCCACAAACATAGCAGGATCCTTTCTTATTGTTGTTATTCTTGAAATTCTCGTCCTTCTTCTTTACTTATAATGTAGGGTTAGTCTCTTTCGATATGTTTTCCACAAAATTAACCTTAGAGTTCAGCATACCGGCTAGGATCTTGTCCCTACTGTCTCTAATCCGAGACTCTTCTTCAATACGAAGGTATTACTGAATTTGCTTCAAGGTAAGTTCTTCATGTAATCCTTCCAAGAGGGTGGAAGCTTGGCAATGATTGCTCCTATTTGGAAAGATTCATGAAGAATAATATCAAGGGATCGAATTTTGTTAACTATCACCTGTAGTTCATGAACTTGCTCTAGTATGGGCTTATGGTCGTTCATGGTGAAGTCAAAGTATTTTGCAATAAGATAATTATTCGTATCTACTTCTTGCACCTTGTATTTGAATTCCAAAGCTTTCTATATTTCTTTTGGAGATGTAAGTTCCTTGTAGAAGTCGTAGAGCCGGTCTGATAAGGCATTCAGTATGTGTTTGTGGCATAGAAGTTAATCCTCTTCTCGTTTTGCTCTTTCCTTCTTCAGTTTTTCTAAGTCTTTGTTAGTGGGTTCAAGAAGTGATTACAGATTCGGATCCGGGAGATAGTACAGTTTTAGAGTGGTTAGAATGAAGATCATCTTGTCTTGCCACCAGCTGAAGTTTGCTCCATCGAACTAGTCCAGTCAAACAAGATCTTGGTTCATCATCTTGATTGAAGTCATGCTTGCTTCCGCCTCCATTGTAGAATAACATTCTAAAATTGTTGGGAAATGGGGTCACTGAAACTTGGAGGAAAAGCTCTAAGGCATGTCTGAAGACACTATCTTTAGAACGTTATTTGCCCCTACTTAGACCTTATGTGAGACTATAGCATACCGGACAAAGAGAGAGAGAGAGAGAGAGAGACAAAGAGAGAGAGAAAGTGAATTTCGAAATTGTTGTGTGTGAGATGTCTGATTTATGCCCCTTAAATAGTTTTTGAAGAGTTATGAAAAAAAGGTAGGTGTTGGTTCAGAGTAAGCTCCTTGAACAATCACAATTTCAAACATTGTGACTGTTTAAAAGGTAATTAACAGTTAATGACTATTAACTTTGAATTGTGCCTATTGATCACACCTGATCGAATTGTGACCATTGATCACTAATGTGATCAACGGTTAGCATCGCACCAAAACCAAAGCCACCGTTCCCGAGCCACGCGGGTGCGTGCGAAGTGCGAGCAAAGTGCGCCTCTAAAGCGCCTCACACACGCGTGCACATGCGTGCGCACACATTGTGCGGTATCAAGTCTCCATACTCTCATCTTCTATTAAAAAACCCAAAACAAAACTTGTAAATATCCAATGTGGGACAAGTTCAAAACTGGTTTTAGTAAGAGAAAAGTGGTTTTCTAAAACAAGTGTGCATGTGCAATTTCTCATGTAATTGACCAATGAAACCCATTGGATTTAATCTCAATCTCTAATGAGATTAAAATCCAATAGCTACAAGGGAGGCAACTCCAACACCATTGGCATCAAACATTGATAGAGATGGTGCCAACGAAGGTGATGATGATACCGACCTTTCTCCAAAGATCAACTCATCGATTTCCTTTAAGAAGTTTCCAGTAAGCATTTTGTTGCCATGGACATTCGTAAGGTCTCCGATGTGGACCCTATTCATCGCAAGATTTTTGTGATGATGATATTGGGGTTTTCCGGTTATGTACAACTAGGGTTTGGTGCAGCTGGGGTTTCACAACTAGGAGATAGAGAGGGAAGGCCGAGAGATTCAACGTGGCTTGATCCAGCTCCCCCCTAATTCAACTCCCCCTCACCGAATGCTGCCAGATCCTCTCCCTGCATGGTGGAACTTGAATACTTAATTGTGAGGGCCCATTTTTCCATTACCAAAAATCCCACCTCCACCTCGTTGGCTAGTTGCTGCCATGTTGAAATGCAATTATTGAAGCCCCCATCGCAGATGAGATGACCTGTACTTGAACCTGAGGAGGGTGAAGCAAAGTATGGGTATCAGGCATCATCTCGAACCACTCAGATACGGATATGGATACAGATACGTTTTAGAAAAAATGGATACGGACGAAAAAATATGGATACACCAAAAGATGTATATAAATTCCATAAACATATTAATAACATTATTTTTAAGATCAAAATAGCCATAATTAATGTATAGATACATAGAAAATGTATATTCTAAAGGTATATGTGAAGAAATATATTACAATTAATATAATGGGATGCATATAGAAATCATAAAATTTTATTGATATTGTATCAATCAAGAATCCTGGAACATATTATATATATATTTTAAAAATTAATACATGCACAAAGTTATTATTATGTTATTTTCTATTGAATTTCAAGGCACAAAACATATGCAACTTTTATATGTGAATTATTATGTCAATTATTTTCTATTTTACTATTTTTAATTGTTAATATTAACCAAAAGTCAACCAAAAAATAATTCTCAAATGTTTAGTTAACAATACATGTTATTATAAAATGTAATTAAAGTATAAATTAAAAATTTTATAATAATATATAATATTAACTTAAAATATATCAAATATATTAAATTTTTAAGATACACATCATATGGAAATTCATAATTTTTCCATTATTAATATTTTTATTTCCATAAATTTTGAGATAAAAAATAATTTTTTTATATAAGTGTAGATTAATGGATTTGACAAATTCAATTTATATTATATTCTTGAGGTTTTTGTAAATAATATTTTTATTTTTATAAATAATATATATACTTTTATTTAGTTCAAATTAAAATGTTAATTAATAATTTATAAAATTTTAAGATAATGTCATGTTCAAATTTATAAATATTAAGTACTAAAATTATTATTCTATTATTAATATATCTTTTGTATAAATTTCTTGAGATTAAATAAATTTTTGATATAAATGTGGATTTAAGAAATTATTTATTCTATTAGTTTATAAAATATTAGTTTTGAATATTATTTTTTTATTTTGTTGGAATTGTTAAACACAAATGTAATTTTTTTGCATTACATAATAAGATGAAAATTGGTTTAATGGATCAAGTGTGCATTTAAGGCTTTTGCGCTAGGTGATTTGTGTTCGAATCATGCTAGGCACAACTTTTTACAAATAAACGCATGCGCAAGAAACACGCCGATCCGGGCTAATATGAAGGCGTATCACTCCAATACGCGCAATTCAGGGGATACGGGTTTAGTTATAACATATCCCGTATCCCCTCTGGCCGATGCCGATACGATATGCCCCGTATTGGAAGTAAGCTAACAGGTTGAAGGTCTGTCAATCCGTTCATATTCAAGGGTGTGATTCCGTTCTATTCTCAATGAACATAGTCGGCGACAGCTGCAACGAAGATTCTATCAATTGATTTTATTGAATTATAGTGGTTTTAATCTACTGATATTAATGTTTTATTTTGAAAAATTGAAAAAAAAAGGGTAAAATAGTCTTTTTTATCTTTTCGTTAACAAATGTTAATGTCAAAAAAAGCTTAGTCAATTGTTAAAAAACTTAAGAATACTCTAAAACAACATATAAACAATAAAAGTAGAGTTAGTCAATTAGTTAAACTATAAGGATAATTTAAGAAAATTTCCCTATTAATAATTACTTTCTTATGGTATTGATTTATAATGATGAAAAACATAAAAAAATTGCCTATTCTTTATCACTTTGGGATTAAAAATGTCCTTTTCATCATTTTTTTATAATTAATTTTGAATTGAGACGCACAAATTACTGATCGGGTTGAATAGTTCATCGGTCAATCATTGGAGTCAGCGGTTTTTTGGCCTTTTCGATATATATTTACAAAAAAAAAGAAAAAAAAGGCGATTCAAGCATAATCAAACCCAAAATATTGGATTAAACTCCGAGGCTTGGATCCCAATGTCACACAGAAAGAGAGAAGGGTAAGACATGGGAGGGAGAGAAAGAACACGGAAGCAGGCGACAAAACCAAAGATGGGGATTTTGTCCGTGTGTAACTTTCTACAATTAAATGGCCGTTAATATCGATTATATCATTTTGGGTATTGTACTTTGTTTTGCAGCAATGACCCTCTGAATTTTTGATACCAACACTTTGCCCTTGTCGTTAGTCTTCAATTAACTTCGTAGGGTATTGGGGAATTCCATTAAACGTTTTAAAACCCCAAAATATTCTTACATTATTTTATAAGATTATTTTGTTCTTTTGATTTAGGTTTTTGCTAAAATTCTAAATCTTATGGCTCAGTTTGGAAGGAGTACTGGTGAGAGCAGATTTAGCCCTCCGGTGAAATTGTGACACCTGGCACTTCATATAAACCAAGTGCAGTCTCTTGACAATTGGGCAGCTCGGGAAGTTCGGGCAGCTCAGCAGAGCTTGCCACATCTTGCCACTTATAGACAGCTCAGCATGGCTCGCCACAGGTAGCTCAGTAGAGCTCGCCACAAGCAGCTCTGGGGAGCTAGGGGCAGCTCGGCATAGCTCGGGGAGCTCAGGAAGCTAGGGGTAGCTCGGCATAGGCAACTCGCTACAGGCAGCTGACCACTCCGCAGGTAGCCTGGCGTCTTACAAAGAGCTCGCCACTTAGGGGCAGCTCGGCATAGGCAGCTGGCCACTCCGCAGGCAGCCTAGCGTCTTACGAAGAGCTCGCCACTTAGGGGCAGCTCGGCACTTACAGGTAACTCGGCATAGGTAGCTTGCCACTTAGGGGCAACTTGGCATATCGCAGGAAGATCTCCTGCCCGACAACCGTACTTGATAGATTCGGAGACTTGCGCCCACGTCTCTCGCTAGGCGGCGCCATGCCTGCTAGCCCTGAGAGTTGTCCCTTGACTGGCAGAGTCGTACTCTGTAGTAGCCGCCTGCACCCGCCACCTCAGCTCTGGCAGTAACGGCTGCGACAGAGAGACAAAGGCGGTTACGCCTGACTTGACAGAGGTTGTTACGCCTGATTTGACAGGACACCGCTATATAAGGACTCCAACCCCCAAAGACAAAGGGGAGAGAATGAAAAAATGGAGGTAATCCCTGCTCTCTAGCTCTCTCATTCCTCTAATATCATCTTCAAGCCCTCTACAACTAGAGTGCTAACTTAGGCATCGGAGAGTCCCCGTCGGGTAAATACCACCGGGCCCCCTGGTTCAGTTCTCGCAGGTTCCTCAGCTCCCACCGCCTACAAAGAGGAGGAAAAGATGGAGTTCTTGTAGGTCCCTCAACTCTTGCCGCCTACAAAGAGGAGGAAAAGATGGAGTTCTTGCAGGTCCCTCAACTCCCGCCGCCTACAGAGGAGAGGAGATCACCTCATGCAGAGGGCAGTCGGGTCACACTACACTAGGGAGCTCCACCATCCTCTGAGTTACAAGCCGCCTAGGAGCATGTCAAATGACGAGTCCACCAGGGAGCTCAGCATAGCTCTCCCCCGGGCAGTTCGCCATCAGGGAGCTCGACATAGCTTTCTCCAGCTCGGCATTCGCCATTAGAGAGCTCGGCATAGCTCTCTCCAGCTCGGCATAGCTCGGGCAGCTCGGCATAGCTCTCCCCAGCTCGGCATAGCTCGGGTAGCTCGACATAACTCTCCCCCAGACAGTTCACCACCAGGGAGTTCCACCATCCTCTCCTGGGAGCAGGTCAAATGATGAGGTACTTAGCCAAAAAATAAAAAATTGGTACGTGACCAGAAACTGTTGCATCAAGTACAAATGTAAATATATACAATATAAGTACATACAAAATAATATAAAATATAAGGTTTTGCGCTTTACATATTTGCATTTATATTTCTTTTCAAACTGAGCTTATATGTTTTTCTCACTTTCTAGAAGGTTGTCTCGAGGATATCCTTAGAATGATGTGTGCTTTAGTGGTTAATTTCATTATCATTATTCATTACCATCAAAATCTATATGGGTAATTTAATAACAACCCTGTACTTTGTTTTGCTACAATGACCCTCTGAATTTTTGACATTTTGCCCTTGTCCTCAGTTTAGTATTCGGGTATTCCATTAAACGTTTTAAAACCCCAAAATATCCGCATATTATTTTACAAGACAATTTTGTTCTTTTGATTTAGGTTTTTTTTTTCTAAAATCTTAAATCTTACACGTTTCTCTCACTTTCTTTCAACAAAAAAGGTTATCGTGAGGATGTGTTGAGAATGATTTGTGCTTTATTGGTTAATTTCATTATCATTGCCATCATAGAATCTTAAAAGGGTAATTTAATAATTTTAACCCCATGAGTCAGGGGTAAATTGCTAGAATATAAAAGTGCGGGGGGTCAAACAAAGTTCAGTGGACTGTCACCGGTTTTGATTGGGAAGAGGAAGGCGTTATAGCAAGTTAATAACATAAGAGAGGGACACAACAGTGTACGGGCATCCAACGCCTCCTCCTTACTCCCCTAAGTCTCTCCGCCCCTTCAGCACTTCTCTTCAACTCTCCCTTTCGTCTATAAGATCTCAATTCGCCTCTTCTCCTCTTCTCTTCCTCTTTCTCCCTTTCTCATTTGTAAATGGCAGTGATGTTGCAGGGAGTCGTAGCAACAGCAGCTCTCTCATCGTCCGCTGCTTTCGATTCCAAGGGAGCTCAGCTCCCCACCGTCAAATTTCTTCTAGGTCTGATTCTCTCTCTCTATATCCATCTATTGTTTTGGCACTTCTGATTCTGATGGGTATAGAGGTTCAAATATCTCTAGAAGTTACGGTTCCTTTTTTATCTATTTATTCGGCGGGATTAAAATGTGCTTTTGTTATGGGTTTCAGAGAGGAAGGGAGGTTTTCTGGTTGACAGATCTGATAGAAGGTTGGCAGTTTTTGCTTCTAATGCTAGAGCTCGCAGCGCTAGTAGATTGGTTACTAACGCAGTTGCAGTTAAACATCTACTACTCTGTCTAGCATTTCCTTTGGATTTTATAAAAACTGGGGCTTTCTTATTGATGGTGTTTTTCTTTTTTAAATTATTTCTTGTTTAGGCCAAAACAGATAAGTCTACGGCTTCTGCAGCATCTAAGATCGGAGGGTAAACTTTTTTTTTGGTTGGTTATGTCCATGCATCTTTTGACTGTTCTATTATTTTGATTCTTGCTGTGAAGACCTGAATTTCTTCTTTTGTTTGGTTAGTCCTGCTGTGACAACAGCCGACCCCATATAGTTGGGGTGAGGCTGAGATGATGATGATGATGATGAGTCCTACTGTGACAACAAACTGTGTTATTGGATTTGTTTATTGTAGTTACAGCTGTCAGTTGGTCCGATTGCATTGTGCTGCGTTTGGAATCGGTGTAAAACCTCACCACCGGTTTAGTCTTGTGTTTGTTTGGAGTGTAAATCAAGATCGATGTAAAACTCCACTCCAGTTCAGATTTGTCTACGTTTGGATGGAGTGGAGTTTTACATCATAAATCAAAGTACAACGTCCCTTATGATGAGGTTTTACATCAATTATCAATGTAAAAACTACATCGATAAAATCGATGTAACACTACATCAATAAGCACGTTTTTCTATGCTTAACGGTTCACATTTTCAAACAGTTCAGTGTGAAATGTCATCGATGGGCTTTTACATCGATGACGTTTTACACGCTTCCAGATGCAGCCGTAAGGACGAGAAGTTTTCATGCCTTAGTTCAGGAAGAAATTTGTTGTTGGCCTCTTCATTGTGCAATAGTAGATTTAAATAAGTTGTTACAAAAACTTCGATTGGCTGGCCCGAATTCTTTGCAGTTTTATTTTGGGGGTTAACTGTAGGTTGGATTGAAATGCTTGATTTCATCAAGTTGGAAGGTTTAGAGATGTTGAGAAGAAGAAGAAGAAGAAGAAGAAGAAGAAGGAAGTGTGGAGAATGCTTGGTGTGTTACTGTTCACACCAAGAGATCATTTTACTTCACAAGCAAAATAACAAAGGTGCCCTTGAATAGGTGCCCAAATACAAATATTCATAAAAGGACAGAAATGCCCTCACACTCTTAATTCTCCCCCTCAAGCTGAGCATAGATATTTATCATGCCTAGCTTGTTATAATTGTTGTCGAGCTTTCATTTGGAAACACCTTTAGTAAGACAATCAACCAACTGATCTTTAGACCTCACATAAGGTAGACAAATATTTTAACTGGCTACTCTTTCTCTAATGAAATGTCGATCAACCTCTATATGTTTTGTATGATCATGTTATATAGGATTGTGGGCTATGTTTATGGCAACTTGATTGTCATAATATAATATCATTGGAGTATCAATCTGCACTCCCATTTCTGTCAACGAGTTCTTCAGTCACAACAATTTTGAGACACCATGTGCCATAGCTCTGTACTCTGCCTCTACATTAGATTGATCCACAATTGATTGCTTCTTGCTTCTCCAAGATACAACATTACCACCCACCAAGGTACAATGGTCAGAAGTAGACCGCCTATCATCAATAGAACCTACCCAATTAGCATTAGAATAGGCCTCTACATTCAGATGCCCACGATTAGAATACAACATCCCCTTTCTTGGACATCCCTTCAAATAGGCAAGTATTCAATTCATTGTTTGCATATAAAATGATCTAGGCATGTGCATGTGAAAGGGATTGTAGAATCCATCGTATGGACGCCAAAAAGGTTGCGGAATGGGTGGGCGAATTTCAAAAATTTTCTACCTACCTTCCAACTGGGAATCGCATTCCCTGTTTTAGAATTAAGATTCAAGGATCCTACTTGAACCAGAACCGAATCAGATCTGGACCAAAAGAGAAGGGAGTGATTATACCTGATTCAGAGAAATAATATCTCTCAAAGTTGGTGTTCACGCCCAAAGAAGACACCAAGATCCGTTCCTGCTGAAGATGACACAACAACTGTGGAATAGAACCAACAGAGTGCGTCCTACACACTGAATCCTTCACAAGAATCCTTTGGAAGCAATGAGCACCGAACTGAATCAGCCTTTCAGCAAAGACTGATATCAAGAACTTTTCTTGATCTTTCTCTGATAGAGAAATCGAACTGCAATAGATGGTGGCCGCTGCAACAGGAGGAAGCTAGAGAAGAAGGTGGCGAATTGCTTTTCTTCTCTAGGGTTTCTGAGATCCTATCTCAAAACTTGCAGAGTGTTCTGTGTGTTCCCTAGGGTTCGGATTCTTGTAATTCGAATAGGGTTTCCTCCAGTTGCTTAATGATTAAGAAAAATCTCCTGATCATATCAAGAGTTGCCCTTATCCAAATCTATATTTGGAGTAGGACTCTTCTTAATCTTATCTACAAATTAGATAAGCTTTTGGGCTCATCCTAGTCTCAGATCCGCCCCTAATAATGACTGATCAAATCAGCCCAATTCGAAATGGGCTTTAGGCCCAATAAGAATCAAGTGCTCAAAAGTCTTTCAACCTGCTGCCCAGTTGGGCTTCTTTGTATGGCGTGGGACCCAAGCATTGATCTACACACCAGCCACATGGGTTCGGCCCAGCCTTTGTTACAAGGCTTGGCCGAATTCACTGGAGAGCCTAGTGAACCCCTTGAATCAAACATTAAATATCAAACATGTATTTCATTTATTTACACAGAAGTATACCACACAACATGAATCAAACATGTACTTCATTTATTTACATTAAATATCAAAAGTACATCAAAACTGATTGAAGCTAAGGGCATACAAAAACTGTCCAACAACATGTATTGACTAAACACAGTGAACCCCTGAATCCATCACCATGGGCTCTTAATGGGCCCAACATTTACACTAAATGGTCATTGGGTCCAACCACCTTATGAAAACTTAAGGACTGTGGGTAGATGCAAGATTAGCCCATCAGGCATTACCCTCAATGGTCTTACACTTAACCTCTTAGCCCTTAACGATCAAACATTGCCCGACAAGAGAGGACATCTCCCTTGGCTGCAAGGTACAATGCTGCATTCTCTACTCACATGGATCCCAGGAAATAAAACCTTTGCAAACAATTTGAAACTATAATATATATGTATGTCTCTATATAAACATATTTTGCAAAACAAATTTCAAACACATTTGAAATCCACTGCTGGCAGTTTAGGTTTCCATCAGAGAGAGTGCATTCCCTGGTCATTCACTTTGTCCGACAAAGGGGCTGATCCTGTCACTATGATCACCCACTCAGGTGAATTCTCGGACTGTCCCAACATACCMAGGTTTTGACCCCCTCTAAGGATCTCACTGATTGGCATATCAAAGACAGCCCATTCTGACACCTAGTGTAGTACCATAATCGAGTTCAGGGGTCAGGTGTAACATTCCAGTTTTGCCCATTTATCTCCAAGGTCCAGGGCAATACTGGAATTTGGTTCGGTTTAGGGTTTCAAGAAAACCCACACTACATGTACCTCAGGTCTCACCCTGGCAGCTGAGACAAGCCACCCGACCAACTTAGCGGCACATCAGTGTCTGCCTTGGCAGGATAAATCTCCTCAGATCTATCCAACGGCTGTGAAGATTCTAAATTAACACGAGTCTCATAAGTGCTCAGTTTAAGGGTATTACACAGAAACACACCATAATAACATGAATCAATTATGCACTTTATTCATTTAAAATAAATGACAATAAGTACATCAACCTGATTGGAGCTAAGGACATACATTGTCTAATAGCCTTTGATTAGGACTTGGAGGGAGATCTTGTCTCATGCTAGCCATCTTTAATTAGATGTCCTTGAAGGAATTCTCTGGTCAAGAAATTTGGCAAAGCATTATCAGATCTTTTAATATATTTAATTTTGAAGTCAAATATAGATAAAATAGCTTGCCTTCGGGCAAAAATTTGTTTTGAAACCAAAATTTTGACATATTTTTTCCAAAATCTCTTTTGCAGATTTACAATCAATTTGCAAAGTAAAATGCTGATTTATCAAATCTCCTTGAAATTTTGAGATGCATAAAACAATGCTTAGCACTTCTTTTTTAACAATAGAATATTTTTTTGGGTTTCATTTCAGGTACCAAAAGTAAACCAGATGATTTCATCTTTTCCATTCCTATGTTGCTTTAGGATTTCTCCATATCCAATTTCACTAGCATCAGTTTCTACAATCTTGGGGATCTCTGGATGAGGGATGTTGAGACACAGAGGGGTTTTTACCCTCTGCTTTATTCTTCTCACTGTTTGAGTGAACTAATCATTCCACTCCGGAGGACTTTTCTTTAGTCTCTTTTGAAGTAGCTGTCAGTCCCTAGCTAGGTCTTCGTAGTAGTCTGCTACATAGTTAAGACTAACTAGAAATCTTTGGAGTTGGGTTTTATCCTTAACAGGTGCTATTTTCCCTTTGGATATTTGATATCCCAAAAATCTTACTTCTGTTTGAAACAGTTTCGCCTTCTTGGCTGATGCAGCTAAGCCATTTTCTCTCATGATTTTTAGAAATATATTCAAGTGTTTCCAGTGGGATTTCAAAGATGGAGAGTATACCAATACATCGTCTATATAGACTATAATGAATTGAGTATAGGGAATAGAAATTTCATTCATAATTCTCTAGAATTCAAATGAAGCATTTTTTAATCCGAAGGGCATAACATTTCATAGTGCCCAAAAGGAACTGTAAAAAGCTGTTTTATATCTATCTTTTTCATTTATTTGGATTTTCCAATAACCTGATTTTAGGTCAAATTTAGAAAATATCTCTGCATCATATAACTTGTTTATTAGGTCTTGCTTATTAGGGATGAATATCTAATCAACCTCAAGGCTTTGTTGAGTGGTTTATAGTTAATCATTAGCCTTGGTACTCTTTCTATTTCTGCTGTGTTTTCTACATAAAACGTTGGACAGCTCCAAGGGGATTTACTTGGTCTAATTAGACTTTTTGCTAAGAATTGTTTGATTTCCTTCTTGCAGATTTTTAATAGTCTACTATTCATCTGGATTGGTCTGGCTTTAGTGGGGATCTTTGCTTCATTGTATCCTTCTTCATAAGGAAGACTTACCACATGCCTTTTCTTATGCCAGAATGCACTGGGAATTTCAGCGCATATTTCTTTTTCCAATCTTGTTTGGAACTTTGCTATTTCTGATTGTGTTCTTGGATCTTCCAAGGATTTAACCAATTGTTTTTCTTTTATTTCTGATTTCAATTTAGAAATAAATTTGACTTTATTTTTCAAATCTTCCCTTAAAGTATTTATAGTTGTTTTCAGCTTTTGGCAGAATTTGTAGGTGATGACTATTTCACCTATAGTGGTAGTAATTCCTACAGAATCTATTTGGTACGGAAGAATTGATAATAGGAAGGGTGTTCCTAATATGATATCTTGCCTAAGGTTTCTGACCATAAGAAACGTGGTTTTTAAGCAGGTTCCTTGGTTACAGATATGGGCAACAGGGATTTTGTATTTAACTTCCAACTTCCTTCCCTCAACGGCATTTACTTGTTGGGAAGTTTTTTCAAAGTATTTGGAAGGCACAATTCCTTCCCTAATACAGTTTACATTTGCACCTGAATCAATTAAGGCTATAACTGAGAAACTAAAATTTTTAATCTTAATGGTTATTTTTGAGTACCACTTTTGGTATTTTACCTCTTCAATTGAATATACGAATTCTTCATCCTCTCCCACAAATGCAGCGGGTTCTATACTTCCTATTTCTGAAGATTTGCTAGATCCTTCTTGGTGTATAGAATCTTTATAAGATTCTAATATATTAATTCTTTCTTTCAGGGATTTAACTTCGTTTTTGAGATTGCAAACCTCTTGCTTTAGGTCTATCAAGGTAGGGGGCCAAGAGGAGGTTTCTTGAGCCTTTTTGATAATTTCATTGTACAATATTATATTTTCTTTTTTAAACAAATCTTTTTTAGATTTTTGTTTTTTATTCTTTTATCTACTATGTATTGCCATAAGTAAATGCCTTTTCTTGGTTTCCTCATCAGGAATATCCTCTAGTATTTCTAATAAATGTTCTTCTTCTAGAGAGATCATATTAATACTGTTTGAATCATCTTCTGTACTAGTTTCATATTTACATGTACAGAGACCTTGGTTGTCACAACACTCTTCTGGTGAGGTAGAGGTAGAGGTTTCTCTTTCTCTTTCTTCTTCAAAGGTAACCTCTCTTACAGATTCACCTAATTCATTAACTTTTATAGGTTTTAAAGCATTTGTTAGCAAAATAACCCTTTTTTCCACACTTAAAGCAAGTGGTGGTCTTATAGTCTCTTTTATTTTTGGAGGATTTCAATTTTCTTTCTTTTCTCTCAGGTTTTCTTTTGTGAAATTTGGATTTTCTCCTTTCATGTGCTGGTTTAGCACTGCCAGGTTCAGGACCTACCCCAACTAGTAGCAGAAATCTCCTAACTCTTTTTTGGAGTTAGTTTTCTCTCTTTTGATCTGCCTTTTTAGGCGTAAGTCATTGCATAAGTCCAGTCCTATCTGCTTTACTATCTGGATTAGATACTCAAGCGTATAATGGGTATTATTCGATTCTCCCTTCTCCTAGACTTCTGAGGTGGTTCCTGACCTTTTCAGTGAACAATGGGGGAAGGCCTGAAATAAATTGTTCTTTCCAATAGGCTTCTTTTGAATTAGTTAGCCTATGTACTTCGGACAGAAATACATCCTTATACCATCTAAAATCATATAATGTTTTACACTTAAGATTTATGAGTTGTTCACTTATTCTTTTTGACATATTATCAGAATTCCCTATAAAATGATTTAGTCAACTTCAACGGCCTTTCCTTAACTTTGCTCAGTCTAATGCGACTTCGACCTCGGTTCAAGGGTTCTAGCCTTAGTGGAATTGGTAGGTGACTAGTCTATCCAACTTGGGTTCTAGCCAAGTGAAATCTCTGAGGAGGTTGTAGTCTTTGGGTTCTAGCCAAGGTTCTAGGTAGTATCTGAGCAGAAGATATTTCTAAAGTTTGCAGATTTAAATTCTAATCTTACGGTCTAATGACATAAAAGGTTATAGAAGAAATATGGACCGAAAGGCTCAAAACTTAGGGTAACCGTGGATCATTAGCTCAAGGGTTTAAAGGAACGTTGGATCAATGGCTCTGATACCAAATGGGATGAAGTCAAACAGAAGAGCTCTAATATAAGAGGTATGAAGAACTATATGAAAAACAATATTCTATGCATGAAGTAGAATAGCAGAACAGTATTTATAAAAACGGTGCTTTATAAATCAGAAAAAACGTATTTGAACATAAAAAGTTTACATTAGCAAGACTTACAAACGAAAGTGAACAACAAAGAGAAGGGCACACTAGAAGTGCAGTTTACTGCTTACAGTCAACAAACCTCATCCCATTAAGATAATGTACAAAGCATTACATCAAGATCAAGACTTGGTAGTTACATCTCTTTTGCAATTGAATTTTCTGACGTTGCTCCTTTCTTCTTCCTTCTAGAATACACGTGTTGTATTATTGGTTTGGCTGTTGGTTCTGAGCTCCTAACATCCTTGTCCCATTTGCTAGGGAGTGAAAGAACTTTGTATTACGTATTACCAAACCTTGATTTTTGTCTACAAGAAATTTCTTCCTTGCTATCTCTTCTAACTCCACCTTTAGCCGCCTCCACCTCTCTGTTATCTCCTCTTTAATACACTTAAGATCAAGCTCCTCTGTTCTTTTTTCATTCTGTTGTTTAAGTCTTCTAATCTTCCAAATTCTTCTTTGTTTAACTCTTTAATCCCTTCTTTCAATTTCTTCAATTTCTTAATGAATCTCACCCCCTATTATTGACATTGATTCCATTGTCCACCCACCGCTCTTTTATTTTTTCAATAAATTTTGAGTCTTCCAACCACATTTTCAAATCTGAAGGGGGTGGGGCCCCCTAGGTAAGTCTCTTGATCAAGACAAAGGGGACAATGATCTGAGGTCACTTTGGGTAGTGCTTAAGACTAAATTTCCCCATAGATCCTCCCAGTCTATTGAGAAAATGAATATATCCAATTTAGAGCAAGGTTTAAAATGTTGGTGTTAATGGAAATGTTGATCGTCCGAATATGTGAAACATGTCGAAAATGTTGGAAATATTGTACAAATTATAGACATGGTGGAAGCATTGTAAAATATGCAAAATATAGAATGATATTTTATAAAATGATAAAAGAAGTGTAGGCACACCTTTTTAAATTATTATCTTGTTCCAAATCATTAAACAAAGCTAAGAAACTAAGGTTATAGACAAAAGAATACATTCTAAATCCGTCCTGTAAACCTTAAGATTTGAAACTTCATTGTAGAATGAGTTAAAGCACAATTTAAACTCAGAGAAAATGTAAATGGTTGTAATAGACCAGCCAAAGAATCTATTACACAAACAAAAACTAATATTTAACTTCATGTTTGAAATGAACATTGAGCTAGCTCAAAGTGGTAATTATGTAAGTTAGGCAGGCAATAACATTGTTATTCCACATAATTTATAAAAAAAAAAAACATTGTTATTCCACATATCTACAGTATTGTCACCAACTTATGTTAATGCTATCTCTTCTCTTGTACCCCACATAATGAGGGTGGGCCTTGGTGCCACTGTTGGGTTGCTCCATTGCAACATGGGTGACTAAGGTTCAAATCTTGGAAACAACCTCTCTGTATGTGCAGAGGTAAGGCTGTGTACAATGTGTCCCTCACTAGATCCTGCATTGGTGGGAGCCTCTTGCACTGTGCTGCCCTTTTTTCTTGTACTCCACGTAGTGCTGGTAGTGTTCATTGGGGAATATGTTGATTGTAGTAAAATTTCATATTGCTACCCATGGAAGTGTTAATGGAAATATGCCATGGAAACTATCTTGTGTACTCCACATGGTGTTGGTAGTGTTCATTGGGGAAATTAGGGACATTTTAAATCATGATTTATATAGCACATTGGTACTTCCGCAAAATTAGACCAAGTAAAAGTAGCTTGCAACAAGGGGGGGTTCTCTTAGTTCCAAGGACTTTACCAAAGCATTAAATTTTCTCATACTTGTGCTTATGCCTTGAGTTGGATTATTTTTTTTACTTGTGTATCTTATAACATTGAAGTCACCTCTCATACACCTTGGCCCCTCCCAGAA
The DNA here is from genome assembly GCF_000365185.1 of Nelumbo nucifera. The sequence continues at coordinate 65,278 of NW_010729484.1, read as the reverse complement.
AAGGTCTCTGTCTCTATATGAGTTAGGGCCATACACATTTGTTAATACCCATTCCCTTCCATCACTCCTTTTTCATTTTTACCAAAACTAAAAATTTCCCAATTAATTCCTCTTGACAATCCAATTCTTCTTTTTTCTTTATTGTAAGTACTCCTCCAAAAGCATCCTAGGATGGGGCATAGGACCATCTCAACCCTCTACTACCCCATATACTCCTTATCCATCTTCTGTTCACCTCAGAGTGTTTTGTTTCCTGTAACAGCACTACATTTTGGTTTCTCTTTTCTCATGACATTCCTGATTGTCCTCTTTTTAGCATTCCCTAACCCCACACATTCCAACAAAGAATCTTTGTTAATAATGTTTATAAGGACCCTACCACTTTCTCCACCAACTTATTGTTCCCCTCTCTTTCTCTCCTTTTTCCAGTGGTTCTCATCTTTATCATAAGACACACCACAAGCTAATTTCCACTTCACTCTTCTTTCTTTTACCTTTTCTCTCCTCCCCCATCCTTCCTAAAATAGACTTTCAAATTTGCAAGTTCTTTGAATTTTTTTTTTTTTTTTTGTTTTCTTACCCCTCTTTAGGGAGAGATCAGCAACTGTTCCTCCTTTGGTCTAATCCAAAATTTCCCCAGTTTCACTTCTCTTCTCTACCTAAAACCTCAATACTACCACACTTTCCTCTCCTTGCTCCTCCATTGCAATATTTGGGATAGCAATGTAGTGAGATGATTCTATGAGTCAAGTGTGTGGACTGTGGATATAATCATCTCCAAGATTTATTTGGAGTCTCATGTTCAGTATTAGGTGGGAGTCTGGACAACATGGAGTCAAGGGAAGGATTGGTAGAATCCCTTAATGTCCCACTTAAGAGAAACCAAAGCTATTGGGAAATGAATTTGGCAGTGATGATCCATTGACTCTTCTAACTTGTCAAGCTTGGGACTGGGATCCAAAAGGCATATCCTTGGTGAAGATCCTCCCTGGTTTTGGCATGTACTAGGAGTAAGATTCAAAATATTGAAACGCATTGGTGTGTATCAACAGATATGAATCGGTTTTCAGAGTGATCAATATGCTAAATAAGAGTATTTACATCATTTCAATTTTCAACTATTTGAAACAGTAATCAATGATGTGACAAGGGCCCTGTCAAATTACCAAATGAAAAGATAAAAAAATAGAGTTTTGCTCAATATAAACTCTTGATACACAAAAATGGGTGTGTAGAGAGTATTAATACTTTGAACCTTGACTAGGGGTTTATCTTGATTTTGTTGAGATATTTGCTGACCATCAATTCTTTCCCAAGACCCTGTTTATCTGGGACCATTATTGGGTAATGGCCCTTACCCGATTGTGGTTAAATTCCTTCAAATTATGCATTTCTTATTTCTTCTATGATTCATGAGAAACTTTAACTACGAAAAACTGGTTCATTGTGTATGTCAGCTAGATGATATGATGATTGGTTTTTTTTTGTTTTGTATCACTAGGCATGAGATCTTGCTGTTTGAAGCCCTTCGAGAAGGTCTAGAAGAAGAAATGGACAGAGATCCCCGAGTGTGTGTCATGGGGGAAGATGTGGGACACTATGGAGGTTCGTACAAGGCCACTAAGGGCCTGGCCAAGAAGTATGGGGATCTCAGGGTGCTGGACACTCCCATTGCTGAGAATTCCTTCACGGGTATGGCTGTTGGGGCTGCCATGACAGGCCTCAGGCCAATAGTTGAGGGCATGAACATGGGCTTCCTTCTTCTGGCATTCAATCAGATTTCCAACAATTGTGGCATGCTCCACTACACCTCAGGTGGTCAATTCAAAATCCCAATTGTCATCCGTGGGCCTGGAGGGGTTGGACGTCAACTTGGGGCAGAGCATTCACAAAGACTGGAGTCATATTTCCAGTCAATACCTGGGATCCAAATGGTTGCCTGCTCAACTCCTTACAATGCCAAGGGCTTGATGAAGGCGGCCATCCGGAGTGAAAATCCAGTGATATTGTTTGAGCATGTGCTTCTCTATAACCTTAAGGAGAAGATCCCAGATGAGGAGTATGTTCTGTCACTGGAGGAGGCTGAGATGGTGAGACCTGGTGAACATATAACAATTCTAACCTACTCCCGCATGAGGTACCATGTCATGCAGGCAGCAAAGACGCTAGTAAACAAGGGATATGATCCTGAGGTTATTGATATCAGGTCATTGAAACCGTTTGATCTATACACAATAGGAAATTCAGTAAAGAAGACACACCGTGTGCTGATTGTGGAAGAGTGCATGCGGACAGGTGGGATTGGTGCAAGCCTCACGGCGGCCATCAATGAGAATTTCCATGATTACTTGGATGCTCCAATTGCTTGTCTCTCATCACAGGATGTGCCAACCCCATATGCTGGGACATTGGAGGAATGGACTGTCGTTCAGCCTGCCCAGATTGTGACTGCAGTAGAGCAGCTATGTCAGTAGCATCAGTGGCACCAAGATTCAGTTTTAGAAGTTATTTTTTTACTTCCAAACCAACATTTTTCTTTATCTGCAGTTTTTTTCTTGTTTTTTTCTCATGACATTGCTTTTATCAGTTTCACGTATTCTTGTAGATTTTGTGCTTTTAACCTATTATTACTTACAGGCTATTCTTTAGAATAAACTCTAAAAACCCAAGTATGAAAAATAATTTTTAGGTTTTAATCTAGGAAAGAAACATATAATACTCCAATGGATGAGGATCTAATGCTTGAGGCAGGACATAAAGGGAAGTTAACTAGGTATCATGCTTAGACCAGGGCATGAAGACTAAATTCTTGTGTTTTTAACCAGAGTTAGCAGGGTCTGGGTTCAGAAACTTTGGTCCCATCATATTGAGGTCTTATTCGGATCTCTCATCTCTGTAAGTTATAAGCAATGTTTTCAAAACCAGACAGGTTCGGATGGTTGGACCGGAAAAATCAGAAACGGTCACCTGACCAGTTCCATTTTAGCCTAGAACTGCTTTTTGGCCAAAAATCATTGATTTGGCCACCAAATTGCTGACCCAGGTGGTTGAACCATTGACCCATCAACCCGGACAATGGTTTTGACCATTTTTTACTTTTTTATTATTTTTTATTTTTTATCATAATGGACTGTCTGTTTGGTTTGAACGGTCGGACCGTTTGACCTGGGAACCAGACCCAGAACGTGTCGGATTCAATTTTAAAAACCTTGATTAAAACTTAAAGACCAAAAAGAATCAGTTTCAACCCTGGACCCAGTTAGCAAGCACCTGATAAGCATTTAAATATGTAAAACCTGAAATTTATAAAGGGGAACCGGGGAAGAAGATAAATCCATCTTTGTTTTTTTTCCTTTATCACTAACTGTAGGCATGCAATAATGTTTTTTTTTTATGGTTTTTACTTTTTTACTTCTATTCCTGTATTCTCGGTTAGTTCCCATCATTTGGCAGGTATAGATCTAGAACGACCTTGTCAAACCTATCCCCGAAATCAATGTATAAAATAGGGTCTTGTTTCATCGACTTATCTATATACTATATGTACGTTATTTTTAAACTTTTTTTACAAGGTTGAGAAAGGTGCTAGCACATCCCTGGAAATCTTTGAAGGAAATTATGTTGATGGTTGAACTAGTGTCTTTCATCCTCTTGTTGATTCCTATCCAAATGCCATCTATTAACTATTAAGTCTGCTGCCTGGCTGCCCTCCTGAGAGATGATGCTGATGTTGAGTTAGTGTGTTCTTCCTCCTTTTGGCCTCTGTCCAAATTTTGATGTGCCACCAAATGCGAATTACACCTGTAAGGCATCCATACCTGGCTCAGTATCTCTCAATCCATATCTTATTTCAATCCATTATACTTTGCAGGAACAGGTTCTTCTCTAGCTGCGATTGCTTCTACTGTATCAATTGCTTTTACCCCTATGCAACAGACCTAGCCATTACTTCTCAATGGTGTCCCACAGATGCATCAATGTTAATTTCCTTATTGAAGTGCATCCATCCTATGACTCCTTGATTAGCATACTCTAGGGGAATTGGCAACTGGCCTATCATTTTTATTGTTAAAGCTATGGCATATATAATGGAGCTACTCATGTCAAAACTCAAAACTCCTCTTTGCTCTCCTTGACCCCTCATAGTTTTGTAATTTTTTTTTTGGGATTTTTGAAAATGTAGAAAATATTGATCATGGGCCCATTTGAATTCAGCCACTCTGTATCACTTCCATGTGGAATATGAGGCATTGGGTTATCCACTATTGGCCGAGCTTTGAGCTCGAGCTCGGCTTGAGTCAAAAACTCATAAGCTTGAATTCGGCTTGGCTCGAGTTTGATTTGAAAAAAAAAGGTTTTATAAAAATAAAAAATTATATATAAAAAATATTTTTTAATTGATATTTAAAAAATTAAGAAGTATAATATTTTTATTATATATTATTTTTTATAATTTTATTATATATATGGGTTTAGGGTTTGAGCTTGGCTCACGAACCTCACGAGCTAAGCTCTATTAGGCTCGAGCTCAGCTCATTCATTAATCAAACCTGTAAATTGGGCTTGAACTCGGATAAAGCTCGATTGAAACCGAGCTTTTCACCAGTCGAGTAGCTCATGAAGAACTCGGCTCGTGGCCACCTAGGAGCTATGCTGAAGATGGGAATTGGTTTTCTCGTCCCCAGTACGAATGTTGTAATGCATGGTATATTGGTATACCACACATTTCAAGTGGGCCCTACATCTGTAAGTCTTTTGGTCCCATGCACTATTTAGTTGAGACATTGATTGCTGTCCTTATAAATCAGAACATGATTCTAATCCAATGGTGTTTGTAGAAGGACCTACGATCTTCCTGTAACAGAACGTATTTTGTCAATTTTCTAGCTAAAAAAATTCCTATCGAACAACTTCTAGCCAATTGTAAGAAGATTGGAAGACGTTCATCAATATTAGAAACGACCAAACAGGGTGTGTCCGCTAGGGGTGTAAACAGAGCGAATTTTAAATTGAATCAAGCTTGATTCAAATTTGAAACCGATTAAATATATGCATATTCGAATTTGATTGATATCTGAAGATTTTTTAAAACAACACATTGAATTCGAATTCGTCTAAATTATCGAATATTCAAATTTGGTTTGAATTGGAAATACGTTTTTAACACCAACCTCTTCACCAAGGGAAGAATAAGAAACCTGGTTTGAATTTTTTTCATTCCCTGTTGATCTAATATTCAAAAAACAAAGAAAAAACAAATTAATTTTTTTTGAATCATAGCAATCTATTTGATGTCTCTGCAACAAATGTCGCCATTAGTGTGGTCTGCAACAAAAAAATTGTCCATCATGTTCATGTGCTCTACAACATCAAAAGGGAAAGAGAGCAAGAGATGGGGAGAAAGGAAGAGAGAGAAAGTCACTAAGAAATAAAGAATAAAAATACTTATATGTAAAAAATAAAAAAAAGGAATGAATATCCCGAGATTAACATTAAAACTTACAAGTTGCAATGGACCAAAAAAAAAAAAAAAGAAATGCAGAGAAAAAATGTTGTAGAATAAGAACGAGGAGGCGAGGAAGAAGAAAGATGAATAGTAAATTAAAAGTACAAAATAAGTAATGAGATGCGGGCCTTTTGATAAAAAATATTAAAATATTAATTTGTTTATTCCAAAAATCCATAACATCTGCATTGGTTCAATTTTTTATTATTAAAATATAATAAGTATTAAAATATTATTTTATTTGACTAAAAATCATCATAGCGTCTCAGTCTTCATTCAATTATAATATTATTAAAATAATATTATGAAAGAAAATTTTCAAAAGTCGTCATTCATTCTATTCCAACAAAATAATATATTAATATGTATATTGATATATATGTATAATAGATATTATCGAATCGGATCGACTCCTATTTGAATTAGATTTGATTAATTAATCGTTAAAAATGCTTCGTTCAAATTCCACTGCCAATAGCATTCGAATAATCCGAATTCAATTGGATTATGTCAAATCTCAAATTCGAATTCAAATTTTTAATATCGTTTACATCCCTAGTGTCCGCATCGCTCTGAGGATTTTTAATCAAGGTTCCGAAACCCAAAATGGGTCATAATCCCAGTCCGAATCCTCTGGGAATCGGACGATCTGGGCCAATTAAGATGTGCCACGTCATCCCAACCTGTGGGATCCATGTGTACAAAACTGACGTGGTCTACCGTAATTGGCCGATTATTACGAGTGCATCTGTAAACGATTCTTTCACCGACGATACTGTATGTGAAATCAGAAAGGCCAACGATCATTCTCTTTGTATTTCCAAAATGCGAAGTACACAATACAAGAATTATGGGAAGGGGAGAGAGAGAGACGCACGCACAATCTGGTAAGTGGTTTGGGTGAGAAGAGAGAGTGCGAGACAGATTAGTTACTTTTTTTTTTTTGTTTTTTGCTAAATAAAAGAACTGTAAGCTTATCAGAGGAAATTTGTTGTAAGCCGAAACACATGAGCATTCACCGCTCCTGCTCTCGAGAAGAAAACTTACCTCGGTATGTCTAGATTTTTCTTATTTATTCGTTTAATAAAGTAAATTCTAGTTGAAGTTTATATTTTACCATCTGGGTTGGGTGATTTTTGTTCCTATTGGGCTGATTCTGTCGTATATATGCATAACCCGTGTTTGTGCGCATGTGTGCATATAATTTTTGTTCTTATTGTGCTGTGTGATTCTTTATCATATCCAAGTTTTTTATTATTGTATCCTTATTTTCTTTTGTAAGTTTTTGTTCATGGGTTAATGGGTATCTTCATTTGGGTTAATGAATTGGTATGAAGATAGTTCTAGTGTGGTGTACTGGATGGGCTTACCAAAGATGCATAAAACCAAATATTAGAACACAAGGAAATGAGTCATAGATGATACTAACAGGTATCCTGGAAAATAGAGGAATCTGTCTCATTGCCTGATTTGCGTCCGCCAGTTGGTGATCACGAATTAGCTTGTTTAGGATCAAAGAGAAGCGTGTATAGGTCAGACCCTTGGTGAAAATGGCAGTTAAGTAACAAATCAAAAGAGAAAAAAAATGGCAGGCAATTATTGAGCATTTGGAACAATTATTATCACCAAATTGTCGCAAGTACCATGCTTTTGTACAAAATGATAAATCAACTACTATTATGAGTGTGAAAAACAGAAGCCAAAGCATGATGAAGGATGCTAATGTTGCTGCAATGAAGAAGTGGCAGTGATGAAGAATAGTTCTAAGTCGTGAAGTGAAAACAGAATCCATATACATTTTGGCAGTAGCAGTGGCAAGAGAATCATATTTTTGCTTTGATCCTAGAATGAGGTACTGTTGTCTGTAGGCTGCTCAAGGGATAAGATTCTAAGATAAATGTATTTGGCTGATGTAGGCTGTTGCCTTCCGATCATTGGTTCATCAAGTGGATCAGCATTGAAATAGGTGACAGAAAGAAATTAGATAGCTGATCAGTACAAACATTATATTGTGGATTATGCCTCACACATTATGAGACACATCTAATTGTTGCAATACGAGATGTTCTAGGAACATGAACGGACATGTTTGGTTGATGATGCAGATTAACTGAATGTGTAATTTAAGGTATTTTTAGGCTCCAGTTAGCCTACAGTAAGTGGGATCCCTACCATGACTTGATAGATTTAGAGTAGGGGAACTCAGATTAGACAATGTTTGGGTGCTTTCCATATTAGCATGACCAAAGAGATTAATGTAGTTGGTGTTGAAAAATGAGCTTGCATCCTTAGGAAATAGAGGAAAATATAACAACATTGGTGCATTTTTGATAGATTTGTTGATGCCCATGGGGGAAATGAGCAATTTCTCCACTATGAAGAACTATAATGCTTTTTAGAGTTCTTTTTTTGATTGGTAATAAGTTAATGCTATATTGATTTTGTGTAGAATTATACAACACGACTCTCCATTATAGAGGAATATAAGCATTTTTTTTTTGAATATAAAATGAAAATTCATTGAATAAGAAAAGAAAATAATACAATCTAGCAGGTGATAAGACATCACATGCACACAGAAAAGCAGAAAAGAACTGCTAAGGAACAGAATTAAGTAAACTATCTAAATCACAAAGTTGTAAACCCAAAATATCTCCCAATCTGTCCCCCAAATCCTCCCTAGAGACTTGATTAAACTCTGGAGTTAATAGAACCCAGTCTGCAACCAAATTGCTAACAACTGCCACAATCTTGTTCAGATTCCAATATTTATCCTAAAAAGTTCTATTTCTTTCCTTCGGTATGTCCCAACAAATTGCAAACAGGATACAGCTCCAAAGTGATCTTGCTTTCTTGCTACCTCTTAAGTCTTAACTTTGTCCATGTAGAAAAAATTTCTGCAGTAGATTCTGGCTGAAAGTTTGAGAACCCGAACATAGAAGTAAATATTCTCCATAAGAACCCAGCTATCTTGTACGAGAAGAATAGATAACCAACAGTTTCCTCCTGTTCTTTACAGAGGAAACACATGGCCATGCTAAAGCCCCTAGATTTTAGATGGTCCGCAGTCAATATGCTGTCTATGGCTACAAGCCAAGCAAACGCTTCAACCCTTGGAGAACTGGATTTCCCCAAGCAGCACCTAGCTGATTTGGATCTGAACCATCTCTGAGAAGAGCCAAGTAAGATGGTTTGACAGAAAACTTCCCATTTGAGCACTCTTTCCACCAACGTTCATTCCTCGACTGAGCTGAGATCTTCACTTCCTCTAGTTTCTCCAGTAGGGATATACATTCCTCCACTTCTCTATCCAGCAAAGGCCTTCTAAACTTTGGGCACCATATCAACTGTTCACCCCTCCTTTCATAACACTGACTTATAGAAACTTCAGCCTCAGATAACCTATACAAACTTGGGCATAGATCACACAGCTTACCTATCCCACACCAATCGTCCTCCCAAAACCTGATTCTTGCTCCATCTCCAACTAAGAAGCTTGTTAGACATCTGAGCTCTTGATTAAATTTCATAATCTCCTTCCACACACTCACCCCATATGAAGATCTCACCTCCCTGGATTTCCACCCAAACCTCACCCTCCCAAACTTAACCCACCACCATTCTTCTCCATATTGAGTTTTCCTCCCTCCCTAACCCAAATCTCCATAACCACTTCCCTACCAATGCCTTGTTGAAAATCTTCACTCTCCTAAAACCCAACCCACCCTTCTCCTTTGGTCTACAAACTCTCCCCCAATTTACCAAGTGAAACTTCTTTCCCCCACCTTCCCCGCAAACCCCTTCCCATAAGAAATCCTTTAAAATTTTTTCAATTCTTTCAGCAACTTGTGTTGGGGTCCTTATTAAAGACATGTAATATTGGTAGACTTGAAAGGGCACTCTTAATTAAAGTTATTCTCTCTCCCCCCCCCCAAAGATAGATATTTTGCTTTCCATCCATCTAATCCTCTCTCCACCCTTTCCACTATTGGTCTCCATAATGCACCTAAATTTGAAGCTCCCCCAATCGACATCCCTAAATATGTAAGGGAGTTCCCCTAATCTGCATTCAAAGGCTTTAACACACTCCAATAAAACCTCCCTCTCAACCTCCACAACTCCAATCAAAACACTCTTTGACAGATTAACTTTCAAACTAGTTAATAACTCAAAATTCACTTTAACACCCCTCAAATTTAAGACCTGCTCAATTGAAGTATCCAAAAAAAAAATCAAAGTGTCATCTGCGTATTGCAAATGAGAAATATAAGGTCCATCTCTGCCCACTTTAAAGCCTTCAATTAGACCCAACTGTCCACTTCTCTACTTCAAGGATTTAAATATCGATACGATACGTCCGATACGGGGCGTATCGTATCGGTATCGGTTACTAATGATATGAGATACACTATGAATACAAGCGTATCCCGTCAATTGTTCGTATCAGATGGATATGGATGCGTATTGGCCGGTACACACGATACACGTTGCGTCTATTAGATCTCTTTATTCAGTAGTCTCCATAAAAAATGCGAATGAGGTGATTCTAACTCAGATCACTTAATGCGTTTAGAACTCACTACGATTCCAAACCACCAAGCCACGTTTCATTTCATGATATAAAGTGAAACAAAATAAGTTTTATTAACTTTTTGTATTCGCATGCAGTTTAAATAAAAAACACATATTTATATTTAACAGGTCTAACTAAAAATAAAAAAAATAATATTTAAAAATAGTATTTTATAAGCTAATAGAATAAATAATGTATCAAATCCACATTTATATAAAAAAGATGATTTTTAATATCGAGAAATTTATACAAATAGAATATTAATAATAGAATAATTATTTTAATACTTAAAATTTATAAATTTACACATGTTATAAATCTTTAAACTTTTATATACTTTTACAAGTTATTAACTAATATTTTAATTTACATTAGTAAGTAATAACAACATATTTGTTATTTACAAAACTTAAAAATATTATATACAAAGTATTGAAGAATATAATATTAAATTGAATCTATCAAATTCACTAATCTATATTTATTTTAGAAAATGATTTTTTATTTCATAAAATTTATAGAAATAAAAATATTAATAATGGAATAATTATTTTAGTAATTAAAAACTATGAATTTGTATATAATCTCATGTTGTTCGATCCGAGGTGTCCTGAATTGAGGTCACAGTTAGATATCTAGTCCTACCAACTAGTGAAGTCGAGGTGGAAGGACGAAGCCGTGCAACAAGATCTGAAACCAAGAAAGGGATCAGAGGCTCGAGGAGTTATTCCCCGGGTAGGCACTCCGGTGCTCAAGTCAGTCAGAAGAATGGGTGGTTGGGCCAAGTAGTTGAGAGAAACATGCTGGTCCGAGCAGAGGCTGATTAACAGTCTGAAGGCTGGAGAGTCAAAAGTCCTTTACTTAGGCGGAGGTTACCTACTTATAGCTGAGGATCCGTGTCTGATTCGGATGAGGCTTCCGGGGTTGTCGCGATGAGGTTGTCCGCTGAGGTCTTCGGGATAAGACCTAATCCTCAGCAGAGCTGTCCTTATTCGTACAGGGCTCTCCTCTCCTGATCACGCTTATCCATCCTACGTGGTGCCGACGTGGCCGAAGAGATAAGACGGCCGCGAAGGTGACATGTGGCGCCCAGGGCCAGTTTAACCATAACCCAAACATATATGTATCTTAGAAATTTTAACAAATTTGATATGCTTTAAGTTAATATTATATTTTTATAAATTATTAATTGATATTTTAATTTGCACTTGAAAATTTAGTATTTAGTTGACTTTTTCTTAATTTAAAAAAATTAAAATAGTAAAATAAAAAATTGATATAATAATTAAAATATAATAAGTGCATATGTTTAGTGTCTTGGACTCTTGATTGATGCACTATAAATAAAATTATACATCCCGGTACATTAGTTGTAATATATTTCTTCATATATATCCTTAATATTTACATTTTCCATGTATTTATATACTATTTTGTGATCATTTTGATTTTAAATTTAGTGTTATTAATGTTGATGAGGGCGAATTCTGGCCCTCCAATGACATTGTGACACATGGCATCTCAAAATAGCTAGATGACACCTAGACACCACCTAAGTGATGATTTGGAGTCCCAGATCGTGGCTCGTCTTTACCACGACCTGGCGACCTGCCTTTACCGTTGACCTGGCGACCTGCCTTCACCGTCGACCTGGTGATCTGCCTTTACGCCGACCTAGCAACCTCGGCCACAACTTAGGTCGACTTGCAGCACCTCGTCTAGGGTTAGCCTGTAGCACCTCGTCACTGGTCGAAGTGACCTCGACGTGAGGAGTGACATCCATCTAGGGCTTGCCGACTTGACTGGGGATCAGGCGGTGACTTGCGAGATGTGCTCACCGACAAATTCGGCATGCATATCCCGACGCTCCCAGGTTTCTCAGAAGTTGGCCCATGTATCGAATGTTTTGGAGGATGGTCAACGTGCATGGCGGTTACCTCCGAGGATCTCGGACTGGTTAGGCACGACCTCTTGGAAATCTCGGATGCGGTGCGTGAGGCCCAAACCAAACAATGCCTATATAAAGGCACCATCCCCAATGACACAAGAAAGAGGCGAGTAAGCACATTCTATCTCTCATACTTTATGATTTTTTAGCTCACGATCTACTACGAGAGTACTAAATCATCGGAGTGACCTCGTCGGGTTAGCCACCCCGGGTCCTCTAACATTGATTCCTTGTTGGTTTCTCTGAAGAGCTACCTAGCTCAGCAATCAACCCAGCTCGGCACCCAATCTACCCCCAGCTCGGCCTAGTCAGCTCGGCATCCAAGTCCTCATCCAGCAAAAATCCTCCACTTCGGCCTCTGAGTCATCAACCACCTGGAAGTAGTCCGAACAACAGGGTGCTGCCAAAAAACCCTTCATCAATTGGCGCTGTCTGTGGGAAACGCTACAAGAAGCTAAGTTCTCACCTCTAAAAAGCTAAGTCCTTATCTTTCAGAAAACTAAGATCTCACCTTTTAGAAATTAAAGTTCTCACTTTCTAATTTCCATTTTTTATGAACTCAAAGGCACTTTTGAGCAGCATCAATACTCAGAACGAATACCGATTACTGGGGGGCAAAAACATCTGTGATGAACTTGGAGAACTCCCTTATGACAATCAGACAAGTTCAGGCCGAACTTAGCATCCCTAGTGCCCCAGATAAATACCCTGCTACCGCATGTGAACGCTCCTCTCCCCATGGTAGAGCCATCAGCAGTTCTTGCCGGATCAAAGCGCGGCAGTTCCATGAGATGAAGCATGAATTTCCAGATGTGAGCATGGGAGCAGCTCGACGTATTCATGTTGATGCAGAATAGCAGCAGTAGAACGACCTTAACAACCAGCAATCTGGCGACAAGCACCTCGGAGTAAGGCTGTCCCCGCAGGTCGAGCCAGTCTTGGTTCTCGCAGGAAGTTGATGGCCAACAGACTACGCAGCTCTGCCGACTTTATTTTAGCCCGGATAAGCCTCATTAGTCCTCTTCGCGAGGTCTCCCCTACAGATTGAACCCTTCGCGGCTCCTGCGGGAGTTGGCGGCCTACGAACTATGCGAACGCCCTTGCGGGTTGAGCCCCTCAAGGCTCCTGAGCGAGTCGGCGACCTACAGTTAGTAGAGCTGCTCCCGCAGGTTGATCTCCCTGTGGCTTCTTGTAGGAGTGGATGGACGACCAATGTCATCCGAGGCTGATGCACTGCAGCCGTGGCTCTGAATTGCCGACTCACACCGACAACAACATTATGCCCTCGCAAGGGGGGGAAGAACATGTACGCCGTGGTCTCGCAAGCACTCACGTAGGAAGATAATCCCACGGGATGACATAGAAGCAGCCATATGAGAAGTTACTACAGAATGACCACCCGCGTAGGCGGAAAGGTCAGGCCGCACATTAGCCAAATAATATTAAGGAGAGTGGACTATGAAGTCGCTCCCAGAGCCTAAGGGCTAAGTTGCCAAGCTGATAAAGACCTCAACACAACCTGAGACCTAGTCGCCCCTTCGGCATGGGCAAAGTCAAGAATAAGGAGAGTGGACTACGAGTCGCTCCCTAGGCCTAAGGGTTATGGTGGCGAGATGACAGAAGAACTCGGCACCACACAAGACCTAGTCGCGCATGGGCAACCTAAACCCTAGTCGCTTCAGCAAGGGTAACCTAAACCCTAGTCGCCTCTCCGGCATGGGCGAAATAAAAAAATAGTTCACGTTCATTGGTGTGCAAACATGTCGGATACATTCCCTATAGTGTTCGTGCCCCTCGACTTATATCGACCTTGGATTATTCCTAACTATGCCCAACCCACCAGTTCGGCACCTCGGGTGAATCCACACTTAGAAAATTTTTTGGATGAAAAGAAAGAGAGAAAAAGAAACGACGGAAGGAAGATTAATTCGGCACAAGAAAGAAAAACAAAGGAAAGACTAATTCGCTTTCAGCATCATGATGGACGCAAACTTGGTCGATCTCTTCACGGTTGACCTCCACCTTGGTTCCTAGCTCCGCATCGAACTCGCCGGCTACTCTTTTGAGAACCAACTCGAGAAACACTACGTCGAAGTCTACCTAGGTGCAGCGACCTGATAAAACAACCACACTGAACCCCTTCTTGAGGACGACATGATGAGCTTCGCTCTTGAGGTACTTAGTTGGATTGTAGAACCCCTTGATGGTCACATCCCTAATAAGGTAGATGCCCTTGGGGTACTTGCTCCACCTCTCCTCGAGCAGATGAATTCGCTCTTGTGCCCCGATAATCAAGACGGCGAGGTCCTACGTAAGGCTGGAAACACTTGGACTCTTCCAACCTGAGAAGCAAATTGGATCGACACTTATGACTACGAGCTTCTCGAATCAGTCATTCCGGGCCAAAAGGAGCGATCTACTCCCTTCATCGAGCTACTTTCAGCTCGGGAGCAGGGGGATATTGATGAGGGCGGATTTGGCCCTCCAATGACATTGTGACACATGGCATCTCAGAATAGCTAGATGACACCTAGAAACCACCTAAGTGATGATTTGGAGTCCCAGATCGCGGCTTGTCTTTACCCCTACCTGGCGACCTGCCTTTTCCGCCGACCTGGCAACCTGCCTTCACCGTCGACTTGGCGACCTGCCTTTACGCCGACCTAGCGACCTCAACCACAACTTAGGTCGGCTTGCAGCACTTCGTCCAGGGTTAGCCTGTAGCACCTCGTCACCGGTCGAAGTGACCTCGATGTGAGGAGCGACATCCCTCTAGGGCTTGCCGACCTTTCTGGGGACCAGGTGGTGACCTGCGAGATGTGCTCACCGACAAATTCGGCATGCATATCCCAACGCTCCCAGGTTTCTCAGAAGTTGGCCCACGTATTGAATGTTCCGGAGGATGGTCAACGTGCATGGCGGTTACCTCCGAGGATCTCGGACCGGTTAGGCACGACCTCTCGGAAATCTCGGATGCGGTGCGTGAGGTCCAAACCAAACAATGCCTATATAAAGGCACCATCCCCAATGACACAAGAAAGAGGCGAGTAAGCACATTCTAGCTCTCATACTTTATGATTTTTTAGCTCGCGATCTACTACGAGATTACTAACTTAATCATCGGAGCGACCTCGTCGGGTTAGCCACCCCGGGTCCTCTAACATTGATTCCTTGTAGGTTTCTCTGAAGAGCTACCTAGCTCAGCAATCAACCCAGCTCGGCACCCAATCTACTCCCAGCTCGGCCTAGTCAGCTCGGCATCCAAGTCCTCATCCAGCAAAAATCTTCCACTTCGGCCTTTGAGTCATCGGCCACCTAGAAGTAGTCCGAACAACAGGGTGCTGCCAAAAAACCCTTCATCAAATGTATTTATGAAATTTGTGTGTATTTCCCTAGCGTATCCATCTTTTTCGTTCATATCCATGTGTTTCCAAAGCGTATTCGTATCTGAGTTGTCTGATACGATATCCGATACCGATACTTTAATCCTTGCTCTACTTACAAATATATATGGTGGTTATAATAAACACCAATGGCTAACCAGTTAAAGAGGTTTGGTGTCGTCCTATCCTTTCCAAGTGGGAGCTTTCTGCTAAGAGGTCTTCCACGGTGCTATTAATACTTGTGACTTGCTGCAAAGGAAGAGACTTGGCTGTTGTCTTGCCCCAAATTGGTGTGTTTTGTGTGAAGCTAATTTCCTGCCCATTTTCTTGCTGTATTTGGGATTGGTTTTTTTCTCTTTTTGGGCCTAGGTGGAGCACTCCAATTAGTCTGGATAGCCTGTTTGAGTCTACTACTAATTTTGGCTTATAGGTTTCCCTCCAAGGGGCTTCTCCAAATAATATATGGGAAACTTCTCTACTTTGGTGGCAGTTATTTATAGATTAGGGTGAAACTGAACTTTGATGGTAGTTCTGTAGGTAATCCTGACCCCTCTGGAGTAGTTGGTGTTTTTAGAGATATGGAAGGAAGAGTCTTGGCCCTTTTCTCTGGCCCAATTGGGATGGGTGACTTGCTTAGAGTAGAAGGGTGCTACTTCAAGGGCTCAGGTTGGCTAAACAGCTGGGTTTTCAATAGTTGGAAGTGGAAGGGGATTCTAAGTTGGTCATAGGTTAGATGCAAACAAACAGCTTGGGCATTTGGCCTCTTAGACAACCTTTAGGCTGTGTTTGGTTTGAAGGAAAAGGTAGGGAAAGGAAAGGATGCAAGGAAACCTTTACAAACCTTGTATGGGTTTCCCTACTTTTCCTTTCCTTTCCTCACCTTTTCCTTCAAACCAAACATAGCCTTAAGTGAAATAATGAACCTCACAAGGGAGCTAGGAGCACAGTTTAAATGGACTAAGAGGTCAGCAAATGGTTGGCTGGTGCTTTAGCAAAGCAAGGAGTTAATAGGGAGGCTTTATTTTGGGCCTGGTTGTAAGTTGTTTGTGATTTCAGGGATCACCATTTTTTTGGAGGTGACAGTTGTAATTCTCTTCTTTAAAGTTAATGCAAGTTACCATTTCCAATGAAAAAAAACGAAACTTCACTTTGGTTCCAGTCTTGTATTGGGATGGGTTGAGAGGGTGAGGCTATGTGTTTTTTTGTTGGGTTTCGGGGCAAGGTGGGCTACGTCCTCTCCTATATTGATTTACCTCCCTTTTATAATGGTTAATAAAGTTCAAGATGGCTGCCCCTCCACTTAGAGTAAAACCTAGGGGTCTTAAAAAGAAAGAAAAAAGTCACACAATTGGTGGATGGATCTACTGGTAAGTCAGAGACCAATGTCCTCAGCAACTCATCATCACTTTAAGCACTACAGTGGTATAACCTCCAAAGGAAAACATACATGAACTAATTCTGTGCTGATGGAAGAAGATAATGAACAATTTCTTGAATTTGATATGAACGAAGGAATTAAAATAACAAATTCAATGAAAAACATATTTAAAAAATCCAGTGAAATGAATTTAGGTTATATATTTAAAAAATTCAATGAAAAACAGAAAGTACAAGTGTACAACTTAAAAAGCAGAAAATAAAATAAGATTTCAACTTGCACATAAAAAATCAATAAAAAAGAAATGAATTTAACTTAATTTACACCAAAAAAGGAAGGCCATAAAGTAATATTGAAGACTTAAATATTCTCCTCTTAGTTAAAGGAAGGACTAGTCTTTGTCATTTTTTGGGTTTCCTTAAAGATAATGGGTACAATGTTAATTCCAGTTTCTATTATTTAAATTTGAAAACTCATACTCTTAGTCAAAGTTAGCCAGTCTAAAAGGTAACACCAAATAGTGGAGTTTCAAAATTTAAACTGATGAGTAGCAAAGGAGCATTTTAAATAATAGCATTTGAAGATTTGGCACCCTAATTGGATAAGTTTTTGTAGTCAAATTATGCATATTACCCTAAACAAAAGAAACAAACTAACCCACCACCAGTTTCTTCTCTGATTAGTTCTGTTGAAGACTCTAGTAGCATTAGGTTAATATTACTATGAGTTTTCATACTGTTCCTGAGCCATGCCATTAACTCATTTTTTACATGTTCTCTTGCACTCAATTGTTATAGCCATAAGTCCCACTATTTGGATTTGCATCCTTTATATACTTGAACTGAAGGAAGGTGTAATCCATCATATGGATGGCCGAACCATGCTGGATGGTTAGACGAAATTTCAAAAAATTTCTTTCACTTTCTGGTAATCGAATTCCCAGTTTTAGAAAAACTGCATTTTTCAAGGATCGTTCTTGCATCGAAACCGGATCAGATTTGAAACCAAAAGGAAGGGAGAAGTATACTTGATACGGAATCCACAGATGTAGCTCCCAAGGTGGTAATTCACGCCCAAACTGAATCCCAAAACCAGCTTCCACTGAAGATGGTGCAACTTTGAATGAAGCTGACTCAGCAATGCAGTTTTCAGCAAAACTACAATCCAACTGTGTGGATCGAACAAGGGAGGTGAGCATGAATTTTCTTTGCAATTTTCTTGCAAAATTCAGAGAAGGAATTGATAAAAAATTAGTCCAAGAAGGGGAGATCGAATTAGGGTTTATGGCGGCAAGAACAGAGAGAGAGACAACTAAAAGTAGAAAGTGATGTGGAGCAGTTCGCCTCCTCTCTTTTTGTAAGCCTTAAGAAGCACCTCTCCTAATCGAATTAGGAGGTTCCTAATCCAAATATTTATTTGGATCTGGACTTTATTAGTGGATAAGACTTATCCTCTTATGAGAATGGGTGCTCTAGACCCATATCCAAACCCATATTTGCCCAAGTCACATGACAACTTAAGCAATCATGTGACAGCTTGATTAATCTCATTAATCATTGGCTTTAGTTCCATTAAGTAAGTGGCTCACGTCCTAAGATAGTTGCTAGCCCATTTAGGTTTAGTTTGTATGGTGTGGGACCCCAACAATGACCTCACATAAGTCCACATGGGTTCGGCCTAGCCTCTGTGAAAAGGCCTGGCCGAATTCACTGCCAAATGCAGTGAACCCCCTAGTCCATTTAGTATGGGATCTTAATGGGCCCAACATTTACAATTAAATGATCCCTGAGTCCAGCCATCCTATGAAGGCCCAAGGATATGGACTTAAGTAAGATATAGCCCATCAGGTAAACAACCCTTAATGGTTTCTTACACTCAACCTCTCAGTCCACAATGATCAAACACTGCCTGACAGGGAATGACCTCTCCCTTGATTGCAAGGTGTAGTGTTGCACTCTCTACTCGGATGGGTCCCGGGAATTAAAACCTTTTTCTAACACATTTTCTTAAAACAAAATATATAAATATCATATAAATATATTTTGCAAAACAAATCTTAAATACGGGTGAAATCGACTGCTAGCAGTTTTGGTTTCCATAAGAGTGAGTACAGTCCCGATCATTCACTTTGTCCGACAAAGGGGCTGATCCTATCACTTTGATCACCCATTAAAGTGAACTCTTAGACTGCCCTAACATACCCAGGTTTTGATTCCCAAAGGATCTCACTGATTGGCATATCAAAGACAGCCTGATCCGACACTCAGTGCAGTACCATAATCAAGTCTAGGGGTTATGTGTAACTTTACAGTTTTGCCCATCAGTCTCCAAGGTCCAAGGCATAACTGGAAATTGGTCCGGGTTTAGTGTTTCAAACAAACACACACTACATATGCTTTGGGTCTAACCCTAGCAATCGAGACAGGCTGCCCCAACTTCTTTGTTAGCAAATTAGTGTCAGCCTTGGCAGGATAAACTCCCCAAGTCTATCCAACGGCTGAGAACATTCTAAACTAACACGAGTCTCATAAGTGTCCAGTTTAAGGGGTAATTACACAGAAACACACCAATGATAACATGAAACAATTATGCACTTTTATTCATTTACAATAAATGTATCTGTCATCAATCTGATTGGAGCTAAGGGCATACACTGTCTAACATAAACATACCTTTCTCAATGAGAATATCTTAAACAGATTTCATCAAAGGTAAGAGAAATCATTTGAACCATGGTTCCAAGTATCGATACACCTCTATGTATCGGCAGAGGTGTATTGGTACTTTCAACGATACTCCCCCATTTTTTTAGTTTTTTTTTTGTTTTAGGTTTCAGTTTTACATATACTTATATATATTATTTAAAAAAATGGATTCCTGAAAACACCTGTAAACAAATGTATCAGGAACCAAAGGATACGGTATGATATGCTCCATATGAAGGGATGAGAGATCCATCCTATGGACGCCCAAAGATTGCGGAATAAGGGGCGAATTTCAAAAATTTTATCTCTCCCTTCAACTGGGAAT
>NW_010729484.1:6785-21369 GCF_000365185.1 Nelumbo nucifera | reverse complement strand
AGTAGATGTTTTATGTTAGTTGTTAGATAGGAGGTGGGGACCTTATGTGAGTCCAAATTTTATTATGTTTTTTGAGTGTTATATATRYTGYTTTATGTTTTGCYRCYCTATAAGGGCATAGTTGTCTTTGTACTGTTCTATTATTTTAGTATAAATAATAAGTGAAGGGGGCGTCCAGATTAATTGCTCTCTTTTCTTTTCAATTTCTCTTCTTCTCCTTCTCTCTTCCTTCTCTCTTCAAGAAACTACTTTCTTTCATATTTTTTTAATTCAGCAGATTCCTACTCAAACCAAGAGGGAGATGTATACCTGATATGGATACCACAAGTGTAGATCCCAAGGTGGAAGTTCTCGCCCAAATTAGTCCCTAAAACCAACTTTCACTGAAGATGGCATAGCTTGATGTTGAAGCCGGTTCAACAACATAGTTTTCAACAAAACTGCAACCCAACTGCTTGGATCGAACTGGGGAGGTGAGCACGGATTTTCTCTAATTTTTTTTTGCAAAAATTAGAGAGAAAGAACTGATCTTTATCAGTCCCAAAGTTGTGGTCAAACTAGGGTTTCTTGGGAAATAAGAGAAAAAGAAGAGAGTGTAGAATTAACTGGTGTTCTAGCGCAATTCGCCCTCTTCTTCTTTTATCTCTTTATGGA
Organism: Nelumbo nucifera; assembly: GCF_000365185.1. The sequence goes on along the minus strand of NW_010729484.1, from coordinate 20,715 downwards.
GCACTTCTCCTAATCAAATTTGGAGATTATCCAAATCTTTATTTGGATTTGGACTCTATTAAGAGATAAGACTTATCCTCTTAAAAGGATAGTTGCTCCATACCCATTTCCAAGCCCAGATTCGCCCCACATATTAATTATGGGCTTTAGGCTCATCAGCTATATGCCTCACAACCCAAAAGTGTTGTTTGGCCAATTTAGGTTTGATTTGTATGGCGTGGGACCCCACAATGACCTCACATAAGCCCACATGGGTTTGGCCCAACCTTTATGAAAAGGCCTGGCCGACTTCACTGCTAAACACAGTGAACCCCTGAGCACATCACTATGGGCTCAAAATGGGCCCAACATTTATAGTTAAATGATCCTTGAATCCAGCCATCCTATGAAAACCCAAGGATAATGGACTTAAGTAAGATAAAGCCCATCAGGTAATCAGCCCTTAATGGTCTCTTACACTTAACCTCTCAGCCCATAATGATTAAACATTGCCCGACAGGGAAGGGCCTCTCCCCTGGCTGCAAGGTGTAGTGTCACACTCTCTGCTCGGATGGATCTCGGGAATTAAAACCTTTTGCAAACATTTTTCGTAAAACATTATATATATATACATATATGTATATATATCATATAAATATATTTTGCAAAACCAAATCTCAAACACAGTTGAAATCCACTGCCGACAATTTAGGTTTCCATCAGAGAGAGTGTAAACCCTATCATTCACTTTGTCCGACAAAGGGGCCGATCCTATCACTATGATCACCCACTCAAATGAATTCTCAGATTGCCCCAATATACCCGGGTTAGGGGTTATGTGTAACTTTCCATTTTTGCCCATCAATCTCCAAGGTCCAGGGCATAAGTGGAAAATGGTCCGGGTTCAGTGTTCTAACCAAACACAAACCACGTGCTTCAAGTCTCAATCTAGTAGCTGAGACAAGCTGCCCCAACTTCTTTGGCAGCATATCAGTGTCAGCCTTGGCAAGATAAACTCCCCAAGTCTATCAAACGGCTGGGAACATTCTAAACTAACATGATTCTCATAAGTGTCCAGTGTAAGGGGTAAATTCACAGAAACATACCAATGTTAACATGAAACAATAATGTACTTTTATTCATTTACAATAAATGTATCTGTACATCAATCTGATTGGAGCTAAGGGCATACACTGTCTAATAGTAAACATAAATCTGGATTTATGTTTAGAAACATGAATCAGATTGCCAAGCCTGCACATAATTCCTTGCACTCTCCAACACTTGAAAATGTATAAGGTGATTTTCTCCAAAACAATTTGTGGAGCATTTGGTAAGCTTGTGAGAACCATAAGGGTACTTATTTTCTGAGGCAATTTCCTCTTCCATTTTCCTTTATCTTGAAAAGAAAGCGTCTGTGTGGAGCAAATTAGATTATGATATTGAGATTGTAGTGTTTGTTTCTCTAATTTTGAGTTCTAGAAATTTATATTCAGTTTATAAGATTGATACAAGAAAACAATCAAGCTGTACTCAACAGTTGAGCATTATTTATTAAGAGCTACTGACCTGACTATTTAATATCATCATTTAAGTATTCACCACTGGATTTTAAAGTCATAGGCTACTACTGGGCTGTAAGGGCAACCTCTAAATGGCCCATCACTGGATACGGTTTAATGTGGGACCCAGCATTCATCGAGTATCAGGTAACAGAATGATGTAGAGCTGACAATGGGTTGGGTAGGCCACTACTAAGCTGTGAGCTAATGACCTGATCTACCCTGACCCAGACCCAACCCAACCCATTGACAGCACTAAGATGATGTACCTCTTAGTAGGAACTCCTACAGTGCCTTGAGTTTTACGGCTAACACATGAGATTATAGAAACAGGCATATGGGGCTGTCATATTTGTTGACATTCTTCTGTGATTGTATTAACCTCAACGATTTAGAGTAACAAAGAATTATTCATATTCTCATTCCCAAATATTATGTATATGGCACTTAACAGAGTGGAATGAGGGAATAGGATTCATGCTGCCGAGCCCATACAGTTGGGACAAGGCTTAATTGAGTTGAATATTTAGAATAACAAGGATTATTGACAGTCTGGTTTCACAAGTTCTTTTATGTACCAACTAGCAACTTTGATTTCTTCATATTATCATTTCCATATGTTATTTTCTTTCCTAAGGTTTACATTGTAGTATGGAAGCCCCATTTCACTGTGTCCTAAATGACAATGATGGGTCCTTGCTTTTCTGATGCCTAGGAAGATCAGCTAGACAATTGAAATGGGTCAGTTGGCTAAGATACATAGAAAGATTTGAAGGTATGGGTTGGTATACTCTGCAACATGTGCAATGTGGCAAATTCGTATTATTCTCCCTTTGTGTTTTGGTTTTGGTTTTGGTCTGTCAATGGTACACAAAACATGTTCACTTATGGCTCCATTTCTGTGCATGTTTTGGTTTTGGTCTATGGCAAGCATAAACATGTCCATTTATATTCCATTCCGTGCATGTGAGCGGTGCCTGATCATGCTAAATTTTATACAAGCACAAGGGAAATGGTAGGCCAATGCTTCCTGTCCTGCTGCGAGCAGATGGCTGGTGAAGACTGTACATTACTGAGCCCATGTTCAACATCAGTGTTGACAGGCTTACTGAAGATGCGAGCTAGCCTGGTTGGTATAATCCATGAATGTTGGTTGATGCTACAAACCTGGGCCCGAAACTGTCTTCACTGACTAATCTACTAACCTACTTACTACAGCCGCCTGCCCACTGAAGGAAAACATGTGGCCATACATCCTGGATGGCTAGGATGGCAACCAATCTGTTTGTTCTTGTCCTGCCATAAGCGAATAGATGCATTATTCTCTGTTTAGTCCATGCTCAGCACTAGTGTTCGCATGCTTGTTGAAGTCTTGAAGATGCCAGCTAACTCAATTGGTAAACTTCACAGTGTTGGTCGATGGCCCAGACCTTGGTCCAAAACTTGTCTCCACTGCCTATCCTACAAACTACGTCCATCACTTGCCCACCAAAAGATGTCCAGGCATGCCTACTGGATAGCAAGCAGTGTGTCTTTCCTTGTCCCCAGCTACAGGACAGAAGTTCTTTCAGACAAGATCAAAGGATGATTTGAATGATTGGTTCTCCTTTTGTTGCCCATATCTATATCGATTATTTGCCCATATGGAGGACATATTGAATGTTAATGGGATTGTGCATTTGGCAGAATGTACTTCTAGAGTTGATACATGTCATGTTCTTAGGTCTTGGACCTTTTGGAATTTCTTCATCTGCCATTTATAGAGTATAGAATGTCTGAAATCCCCCAATATTAGCATGCTCCTTGTGTCATTCATTGGTTTTATATTGGAATTTAAATTACTTAGACTAGAACATATGGACACCATCTAGGTCCCTGATATGCCACATTGATTTTCTATATTAAATGCTGTTCTCAGATCTCACCGTCATCATTCCTATATGCAATAATACATGTATATAATTTATATTAGTTGAAAGGTGGATGATGTACAGGAAATGACATTTTTATTTGGATGTGTGAGGCATGTGGCATGGGACGGAGTCTGATGTGTGAGGCATGTGAATGAGTGAGGCATGCAGTGAGGTCAACATTACACCAAGGGATAAATCAGAGTCTGATGTGGCATGGGACGGGCGAATGTGACGAAAACACGTACCCCTCGTTGAAAAAGACAGAAAAACAAAAACCCTGTTTCTTTGAAGGGACCGCATATCTCCTTTGGCCAAGTAAAATTGTGGTCTATTGCACTAATTTTTTTCCCTCTTATTTTAATCACCCAGCCACATGGTGGCCCAAATATGGAGTGGCAGAACCTGATGCGTCACTGTTTTGGTTCCAAAGCTGTCTGCCCTCGCCCGGCTAGTCTAAATGGAAGGGTTCCTTTCTCTTAGCTTTCAATTTCATGGCTGTTTGAACCTTGAAGTAGTCTCTGAGGGGGGAAGCTGAAACTTGAAAGGGCTCTTTGTGGGTGTGGTGAGTAGAGCATTAAAAACTGAAAATGTAGGTCGGAACTCCAAAAGGAAAAGGTGGTTCTCTTCTCTTGAGTCTTGACTCACTTGGCAAGGCCCCCTTTTGTTTGCTTCTGATTTTGAATTTGATGAAACACCAATCAAGGGTTGAAGTTTCCAAAAACAAACAAATACCCAAATTCCTCTACGAGATTAAGATTGTTCAGCGTTGAGGGCACTACTAATCAATCTGATTTGAGGCCATTCTTTAAAAGAAGCTTAAAAGTTAAAACGCGTAACAGGGTCAAACTAGCATCCGTGGTTGTGCTTCCCCCAGCTGGCCAGGTCTTGTTCCCACTCCTGTGCAAACAAAAACAATCCATGATGGCCTACTCTGATTCTGTCAACCGACCAATCTTTTGAATCGGACTCTATACCAGCAGCCAAAGGGTCTACGTTCTGTGGAGAGACGACAAAGAAAATCCAGACCACTCATCTGATGGGGGATGCTCTTTCCACGTTACTTCATACAACATGTATTATGTTGCACTTTTCCCATGGATAGTCCTTCCACATGATGTTATTAAGGGTTTAATCGTTTTCTAAGCTATGAGCTAATAATAAAGATAAAACAGAACAAAAACGCTTTCCAAACATGTTTATAGCTTGTCCCTTTGAAGTCTCTTTTTCCATCCGCTTGCCTACCATTACCCCTACCTTCCTCCCCCACCCTAAAAATAAAGCTATAGAAGTAAAATTTCAACTTTTATATGAAATGAAGAAGGCAATTATGAGTCCAAGATTATGACTTGTAGACTGTAGAGGGTGGAGCCCGATGTGGGTTTGGTTTGGTTTTGCTTAAAAAAAAAAAAAAAAAAACGGACATTCTCCTCCACCCTCAATAAGTGAAGGACAGTCAAGAAATCTGTAAATCATTTTGATATAATGCACTAATGTGTAAGAAAATGAACCAGCATGGCAAGAACTTGATCTACTTGAGCTTGAAAAGCCGCAAGAAACTTCCGACCCCTAGGAAACGTCAAGTCCACATTGTTACAAAAAAACTGATCAGTTTGCCAACGGTGTCCGAATTTTTGAATTGGGTAAATTACATACTGCCACCCTTTACTTTGGGGGAGGGGGTGACACTTCAAGCACTTAGTTTCCGCCCCCTGTTCTGATCTAGAGTGACATAAGGTAAAATTACTAAATTGCCCATTAAAGATTCAATGGGTTAAGAGTAGAAGCCATCAATATGATGGCAATGGGAATGCTGAAACGCAATATCTATTTTGGATTGGGTTTTGGTTCTTCCAAACACTCAAATCTGAACTTGTTTTCTTTTTTCGTAAGGGCTTGGAAGTACAGAACCCAGTCCAAGGCATGTCAATTGCCTCATTTTTGTCATTTAGATTGCTTTCGCCCCCAGCCCATCATATCTCGAATGCTCAATTTAGTAATTTTATCTTCATTGTCAACCCTGTTACATATGGTGTAAGGAGAAAGGGGCAAAGTTCAGAGAGATTTCGGGAGGCTAAGGTCATGTTTTGTTCATAGTTTTAGGCTTCATTCTTTTAATTCTTAATTATTCCGGGCAAGAATGAATAACATAGTGTTTGGTTACAAAATTCTTACCATGGGCCATATTCTTTTTAGAATGAAAAATCAGCCCATAACACAAAAATTACGGTAGCCTACAGCATAAAAACTAGGGCAAATTCCTGATTAGTACCCTGTATTTTGCGTCTAGTGCCACTTTGGTCCCCAAATTTTAAAATGCAATAATTCAGTATCTGAGTTTTCAAAATGTGACAATCCAGTACATGCCATTAATTAGCAGTAAACCTGTTGTTATGTGACATTTGAAAAGGACACAAATGCCCTTTGAGTGTCATTTAATTTTATTTATCAACCATCTAAACGTTGAAAAAATATTATAAGTTCCAAATTCTTGTTTCTTTCATTCAAGAAAGTTGGGGTTTCGTTTAAGTGGGCATTCTAGTGACCCCAACTTTCTTGAATAGAAGAGGCAAGGATTTAAGACTTATTATTATTTGTTTTTTTTATCAATGTTTGGATAGTTGATAAAGAAAATTAGATGGCACTTGAATAGCATTTGTGCCTTTTTAAAATGTCACTTAACGGCTGATTAACAGTTAGTTAACATAGGTACTAGATTGTCACATTTTGAAAGTTTGGGCATTGGATTGTTGCATTTTAAAGTTTGGGGACCAAAGTGACACTAGACCCAAAGTATAGAGTATTAATCGGGAATTTTTCCTAAAAACTAATATGCCCCATTTTGCTCAATTTCACCTACAAAACTGCTACCATAGATGTTTACTAGCATACTACCATGGAAGTATTTTTACGAAAGCACTTTTATTAAGTATTGTTATGAAAGAACTTTTATAAAAGTACTTTTATGAAACCATTTTTGTAAAAGCACTTTTATAAAAGTGCTTTTACAAAAGTAATTTTATAAAATCACTTATGAAAGTACTTTTGTTAAAGCACTTTCATAAAAGTATTTTTATAAAAGCACATTTGCAAAAACACTTTTATGAAAGTACTTTTATCAAAATATTTTTATGAAAGCATTTTTACAAAAGTACTTTTACATAGGACACTTGTCAGTCTTAAAAGAATTCATTTTTAGGAAAAAAGTGTTTGATTCATACCAATATTTTTTCATTTTGCCTATTTTTACCTATTCTTGTCCCTTGTTAGTCTTAAAAGAATTCATTTTTAAGAAAAATGAATTTCGCCCCTAGGCTCTGGAGGTGGGCCGAGGACAATAAGGTAATTTTGCCCCTAGGCTTTGGAGGTGGGCCGAAGGCTTCGAGGATTCGGGGATGAGATGCTGAGGTTGAGGCTATTCGTATGCCGAGCCCTAGGGAAACCGAGGGCTGGTAGCTAAGGTGCTGCAAGACAAAGGATGTCAGAGGCCCCAGGTAAGAACCCGAGGCGGAGACTCTGACGGTTAAGACAGTATGAGGGTACGAAGAGGGGAACTAAGTATAGATGAAGGCTCTAAGGAAGCTACCCGTAGATATTAAGTTCCCAATGTAAGGATACTCAAATTTTGTGGTAGGATCAGATTTTAGGATTAGGATCCCTCACCTGGAGGGGGGTACCCCCTATTTATACTTGAGCCACCTGGAGGTTGATGGAGATGAATGCATGAGATGGGAGCCATACGAGGGCAGTCAACAAACACTGTAGGGACGCATGGGCGCTCCACGATTGGCTCCGTGCGAGGGGTGTAGGGTACCCCCTCTTGTGGCTAGTCGCGTCCCTGGTTCTGGCATTCATGGGCTGGGCCTCCCAGACTAGAATGGGCTGGGCTGGGCTGGGCCACCCTACATCAGAATCAAACATGGCGTAAGTGTCACCGCCCCTTAAGTGCAGGGTGTCAATCTGTAATTTACCCTTTTCAATTAGATGTTATCAAAGGCTCCGGTTCCAAACGTTATCTTGTGTTTCATAGTAATTCAGTAGGGTGTTTTTCATTAATGCCTTAGCAACAACACTGGTTTTTGGGGTCACTCACTGATTTCATTTCTGGTGTCATTTTCCAATTCTCTCTTTTGATGGAGGCTAGTTAGGTATGTCTGTCAACATAGACTGGCCTGGATATTTCACCATCTCTCGGGTCCGACCGGGCCAGGACAACATTGGCTCTGTTGTGTTATTGACTTGGTCATATAAGCCTTTCCGTTCAGTTGAAATTTTATTTGTTTAATACTCATTTTCTCCCTTTACTTCTATCGAGTGCAACCATCACAGATATGGAAGCATGGAACAGGACAATAATTAGGTTTGATTTAACATCTCTCAAGTCCCAAGCCCTGTTCTTCAGCTTTGTCATTTTGTGTTTTAGAATCTGATGGTCATCTAAAGACATGAGTTGAACACTCTCCAGCCATGGAAATTTGCATTTCAATATATGGTTCTGCATTTAACAACGTAGGTATTTGTTGGCAAGTTAGCTTTTTAAGAAGAAATCTTGTCACAGAGATTGCTCTAGTTTTTCACATGTGGAAAACCCAGGGCTGTGAATGCTTTGACGTAGTCTTACATTGGACCAAGAGAAAGTGAAAAACCATTGCCGTAAAGGATTGCTTGCATATGGCTTCTCTAGTGCTGAAAATGACAACCACAGTTTTCACATGTTGGGAAGCTAAAGAGGTCTCTGTAGCATTTTTCTCTCTTTTTTATTTTCCACATGGTTTTTCTTGATCTGACACAGGAGGAAATCAGAATTATATTTTAATCTGACTTAGGAGATAATCAAATTTACATGGAACAATGTCTATTAAACGAAAGATTGGTTAACTAATCACTATGGCTTTTGGGGTAAACTAGAAAAGAAAAAAAAAGAAAATTTAGTTGTTGGTTACTGATATGAGAAAATATTAAATAGATGGAGATAATGCAATTGAACACTAGACATTAAACAGCTGGAAGTTGACTTGTTAAAGTGATGAGAAGTCCTGTATATAGTGGGAGTTCACTTCTTTTATTTATTTTTTCAATTTCGATAAATAAATAGCCTGGAGATGATAAAAGTTGGCCTTAGAATTTATAGAAAATTCTATTCGAATGTTATCTTCTTTGGGTTTCAAGTTGTGAGAAATAAAAGTGGTGGGCCTTTGTGTATTCATGTATTTATGTATGTAATAAATGTGTTAGATAAATTAGGGTGTTAAAGTTAGAGGGGAGGCAGCTAAATATATTAGTATCTGACCGACTACCTACATGGAAGACATGCTTTTGTATTTGTTTTGTGTATTTTGGTTTCTTAGAGTTTATTCAATGCCCACTAACCAGAAAAGGGAGAAGATTGAAATTGAGGGTTTTGTTTTTCAGGGTTGGTTTTGCTTATCTTTGGAGACAATAGACTCAGTAGAGGTTGGTAGCCATCCAATAGAGGTGGAGAAAGTGAGAGTGGCCACTCCCCCACCTTCTGTCTCCTCCTCCCTTTTGATGTGGATATACAAGTATTAAGAACAAAAGGGGAAAAGGAAATGTCCAATTATAATATAATAAGGCAAGGGCCAAAGCCAATTGAAAGCTAGAAGTTTTGGAAGACACTCCGATTATTAGGAGAGCTTGGTATTTGTGAATATGACAGGGGAAAGGGATGTCTTTTTATTATTTAGTATATCTACATCTGAGGGTAGTTTTAAACTTGAGAGAGACTTAGAGAAAGAGAGAGAGAGTCAAATTATTTTATTGAAATGGGAGGGGAATGGGAAGTTATGTATTGTAATTATAGAAGTGGAGGACTAATTAATATTGTATAGTTATTTCTGGAGAGGGAGAATGCATCATGTGGTTCGTCATGGTCCATTGATTTCAGAGAGGTCTCTTTTTGTTTTCTTCTTTTTATTTTGTCCCTCTGCTTCCTGAGTTCCGGTTAAGGCTCAAAGTATACAAAAATTACATATTGTACATTTCAAAGAAGCGATAATCTTTGAGTTATTTTAAATTTCAAGGATTGAGATAGAATATTTCTAAGAAGGGTATTGTCCTTTAAAATTGGCCACTTGTCCCAATTCTTCCTCTTTAATATGTAGCATAAGAGATCTAGTGGATTTAGGAATATCTCTGTACTTATTTCATGGGAGATATTCCCAATGCACGACTCAAAAGGGCTGTAAGGACATCTATGGACAGTTTTGTGAGGATCAAATCTGATTTTATAAAAATTGAAGAGAAAGAGAAGAGGAGTAAGGAATAAAATAAATGTGTAAATAAGTGTTAGATGGATGAAGAGACTCTTATTCAAACATGTCCGGCTTCATCTCCCAGTTTAGGGCATCTATAGAGTTATTTCTGTTGGACTTAATTGGCCTCTGGTTCTTGGGCACACCCTCACGTCACAAATTTTTTCTGTCACATGGACTTCACGTGGATGATGGATCTCTCTTATGTGATAGGGTGGCTAGAGAGACTGTGACAGCTTGATTGGCATTTATAGCTTTGAATAAATTATTGGAGTTGTAGTTGCAGACAAAGTTGAAAAAGCATCTGTGTCTTCTCATGGTGAAGGTGAAGCATCAAATGCTTCCCTTCTCTCTGAAACTTGTGGTATGAATGCATCAGAAAAAGGAGCTTGTGGGAACTAGAAATGTAATTTATGATAACTATCAGTTTATCCTTGTGTAGGGTTTGGTACGTGTTATTTTTTTTTTCTCATAACAAACTCATGACCAATAATACATTCTGCATGTGCAATGCTAGGTTGGGTGTGGGCATTAAGCTTATCGTTTCAGAATGCTTATTCTTTTAGAGGCATTACGAAACTGTTTTACTCCTATGAAAATACATTATTCAACTTCTCCATCAGATAATCATCTCCTTTAGTATATATTGAGATATATAATTTTTTTTTATCAGTAATAGAGCAAAGATTTTATTAAAGTTAATTATCAGTAATATGGACACAACAGTGGAACTCATTACATTAGCAGCACGCCCTAAAACGAATTTTCTCTTGCAGCCTCTTGTTTTGCCAACCCATTAGCTAGGCTATTTGCCTTTCTAGGAACCCAATTACTGCGGGTGTTCATTGCCTTAAAATGCTTCTTATTTCCTATACAATACTAGCGGAGTGCCCCCCTGCGTTGCAGGGGTTGATTAGAATACAATAACACATTAAATTGGTAATTTTATTCATATAGGCAGATTTAAAGTTAACTATTTGAGTAAATGAAATAAATTAATTTAGTGTTGTTTAATTAGTTAATTTAGTTAATTTAACTTAATTAATTAAATATAGTAAATCAATTCATTATTAATTTAATTAATATAATTAAATACTTAAATTACATTAATTATTCAAAGTTTAAAATAAATAATTTTACAATTACAAATAATAACTTTAAAATAATTAATAAAATCTTAAAAAATACATTTAACTAAGATATTTTAACAAATGTAAATTGTTAGAGGGGTTGGGGAATAGGGGAGGGATGGGAGGGAGTGGTTGAATTCTTGGATGAAAAGGCAGCTTGGCCCAAAAATTCTAGGCTTAGTCGTAAGTTTTATGTTTAGACTTGGTCTTGGCCTATCCCTACAAATTTTTATCCCAAGCTTTGGCCCAATACTCTAGCCAGCCCGAGTTCACATTAGATTCATAAATTTTCAAGTCAATGTTTGTAATTGTAAACCCGGTTTCAAATTAATTCGTGATTGGGTGGAACCATCTCTGACTTGATAAGAATCAGGACAATATATTGATGAAGGGTGATTTGGTGTGACCTAGCGAGAAGGGGACACGTGGACACGACTTGACTAAGGGCTGACAACTCAGCGTAGCAAGACTAGTTCACAATGTTTGAGCTCGGGTGTTTGGTCACCTCGGCACAGAATCACCTCGGCGCAGGGTCACCTCGGCATTCAATCCAGTTCAGAACTAAAGAACCGAAGTGTCAGCTTGGGGCTATCAACCTGAACCGCCACGTAACGACACCGGAAGTTTCTCCAGTAGACTCCGAACCTTACGGGATCACGTCGCGTAACGACAGGCCTAATCTTCTCCTCGCCTGGATCGGATGGAATTGATAAACCTTATTAATTGATATGTTACTCCCCAATTAAAGTGGAAACGGATCCCCTCAGGATGAAGATCCCGGAACCGATCCGCGAAACCCGCGAGAGCTCAACTATATAAAGGCACCAACCCCAATGACACAAGGTACGCATGATTTTTCTACTCTCTAGCTCTCCAGCTCTCAAACTCTCAAAGCTTTCAGCACGCACCACAGTACACTAACTTAAGCATCAGATTGACCTCGTTGGGTTAGCCACCCCGGGTTCTCTGATCTACTGTCTTGCAGATTCACCTAGCTCACTGCTCGACTGGAAGTCAGATCATCCTCCAGTAGGGAGTAGTCAGATCACGCTACATCAATTCGTGTCGTCTGTGAGAACGACCAAAAAGTCATCTCCTTTTTTACAGTCATCGACCTTACTCTTACGTAAATGGCATCTTCTAGTCACGCTGGACAAAGCAGCGAGATGAACATCTCCAGGGGACAGTCCCAACTCCCTTCGGTGTGCATCGGCCAGTTCACCATCCCGCTTACTGTGACTGGGGTTCCAACGCAGACCGTGCCACCGAGCACCACACAAGTGAACGCCCCACTTCCCCCAGTGGTAGGCACAACCTTTTCTGAGGCTTCTGTGGTTCCCCCTGGAGTCGGGCCATCCCAGTTCAATGACCTGGTGCAGTGCATCCGGGCTATCCAGATCCAGATGCAGCAGGTTCAGTAATTCCAACAGTACCAGCAGTATCTCTTCTACCAGCAGTACCAACAACAGTTTCCTCTACTACCGCAAAACCAACAGCCGGTTCCACCTCGGCACCCTAGAGCCCAGCAAAATCAGAACCGACCTCGTGTCAACCAGGATGTTATCCAATCTCTCCACCGAGGTGAAGAGACCCCCCAAGTTCTGATTCCCCCCAGGAGTCAAGTCTTACCCCACGGGAGAAGAGACAGTCAGATTACTCTACCTGCCTCACAAGGGAACCTCAGAAATAGATCCAGGGATACTCAACCTAACATGGCCAATCTTCCTTGGCATTTACAACAAGAAAACGACGGTTCGCTTGCAAGTAACTAGTTCGGGGTTTGGGGCACAAACTCAAGATAGGGCCTCTTTGTACATGATAGCCAGCCCCAGAATCCCACAAGGAATCAGGAGCTACCTCACGGCAGAATGGTACCAGAACACATTGAAACCAGCAGCACCAACGCCGAACCGGTAAAGAGGTAACAACGGAGACATCGCAAGGCACGCCGTACCTCGACTCAGAACAGCTAGCTAGCAAGGCCGAACCAACAAGAAGGGCAAGCTAAAGGTAAGGAAGAAGCAAGCTCGATAGCTACAAAGGTTGCTCCTCCCCTAATTTCCAGGTCGTCTCCCTTGTCCCCTGAGCTCTTAGCGACCCCGATGCCTAAGGACTTCAAGAGGCCTCCCTTAGACAAGTATGATGGGTCCTTTGATCCTAATGACCATGTGGACTATTTCCAGTCCCAGATGCACCTATTTGGGGTTGATGAGTCTTGTATGTGTGTGGCCTTCTCCACTACCTTTAAAGGGGTAGTCCGGACCTGGTATCGAAACCTCGCGCCATGATCGATCAAGAGCTGGTCACAGTTCGCGGATTTATTCACTTTGCACATCATCACCAACAAGAAGTGCCCGAGGTTGCAGGAATGTTAGACAGTGTATGCCCTTAGATCCAATCAGAATGATGTACATTATGACTTATTGTAAATGAATAAAGTACATATTTGATTCATGTTATTGTGGTGTGTTTCTGTGTAATACCCTTAAATTGGACACATATGAGACTCGTGTTAGTTTAGAATCTTCATAGCCGTTGGATAGATCTGGGGAGATTTATCTTGCCAAGGTTGACACTGATGTGCCATCAAGTTGGTTAGGGTAGCCTCTCTCAACTGCCAGGGTGAGACCTGAGGTACATGCAGTGTGAGTTTTCTTGAAACCCTGAACCAGACGAGAATTCCAGTATTGCCCTAGACCTTGGAGATAGATGAGCAAAACTGGAATGTTACACCTGACCCCTAGACTTGATTGTGATACTGCACTAGGTGTCGGATTGGGCTGTCTTTGATATGCCAATCAGTGAGATCCTTAGAGGGGGTCAAAAGCTGGGTATGTTGGGACAGTCCGAGAATTCATCTAAGTGGGTGATCATAGTGACAAGATCAACCCCTTTGTCAGACAAAGTGAATGATTAGTGATGAAGGGGAATTTGGCCCGACCTCGCAATCATCCGACACGTGGCAAAAACAAGCAACTCGGGACAGTAGAGCGCCCGAAGCGAACACCGAAAGCAAGTCCAAGCTCACTACTGAGCCCGAACTCCAGACCACTCTACTAGGAGCCCGAGCTCCCTAC
>NW_010729483.1:88923-98984 GCF_000365185.1 Nelumbo nucifera | reverse complement strand
GGACCAGCTCTAGGCATCACTCAATCCAAGGATCCAAGAGATCATCAAGCAACTCAAGCTACCAAGAGAGCAGTTTGGCCACTGAGAAGCAGAGCATGGAGAGTTCGAAGATCATGAGCAGCTAAGCTTTTCTTTTCTGGTTCAAGGGGGGAGGTTCGATTGTGCCATTGGGAGGTTCTGTATTTAATTTAAGATCTTGCTTTTTAATTCAAGTATTCATTGGTTCTTGTTCATATTTTCATTGGATGTTAATGTTAATTAGTCTGGCAAATTAATTAATGTTGATTTTCCTACTTCTATCCATGGTTCGGTAATCCGTAATTGTCATGAATAGTGGTACAAGTAGCAATTAGGTTAATATCTTTCTGGGTCAATTGTTCGTGATAGCCTTTGACCAATGTGTTGACATGTTTTAACCTAAAGGGAATCGATGGAACAAGATTTGATAATTGCAGCTATCTCAATTGTTGTTCTCTTGGTTTAACTGTTTTCACAAAGCTTAATGCTATCACTAGTTAATATGGAACGCTATCATACCCAGTTATGTAGTGATAAGAGTGATAAGTGTTGATCGAATGCTGGGTTTGGTCAGCTGAATTAGGAAAACACAAGGTTTATTATGGCTATCCTAATAAATCTAAGGTTAAATGCTTGAATTGCAACACTACCAGAGTCTACCTATGATCAATGGCCAAGTGACTAACCCGAACCCTTGAACCAGAATGCGGTAAGACTGATTTCTCCTGTTTGTTTAGTTTGTTATCACTCTCTTTTAATTTTAGTTATTTAATTTTCCCACTCAGTGATAATATTCATTCGGCTGAGAGATTATTGTTAGCTCCCTGTGGGATTCAACCTAGTACCACTTTTACTACAAAAATTTTATTGTGGGAGTAGCATTAATTTTGAGGGCTTCGACAACCCGTCATCCGCACTCGTTCTTTTAACATGTGCTAGACAACCCTAAATCTTAAAGTGTCTTACACTTGGTTTTTTACCGGTCCAAAGCTCATAGGGAGTATTCAGAACCAATTTGGTTGGAACCCGGTTCAGCACGTATATCGCAGTCTCTAATGCGTAACCCCAAAATGATGTGTGTAACTCTGATTGTACGAGAAGTGATCAGACCATATCCAATAAAGTCTGGTTCCTCTTCTCTGATACACAATTTAACTGTGGTATAGCAGGAGAATCTAATTGTGTACTATCCCATTGTCCTTTAAGTAGTCCCTGAATTCGTCAGAGAGATACTCGCCACCTCGATCCGATCGAAGGGTCTTAATTTCTCTCCCTAACTGATTCTCAACCTCTTGTCTGAACTCTCTGAACTTTTCAAAGGATTCAGACTTATGTCTCATTAGGTACACGTAACCATACCGTGAGTAATCATCGTTAAATGTTATAAAATAAATGTGTTGGTAACATGTCCTAACACTCATGGGACCACATACATCAGTATGTATAAGGTCAAGTGTGCATGTACATCTTTCAGGCTTACCGTTAAATGGCCGTTTCATCATCTTACCTTGAAGGCAAGGTTCATAGGTTGGAAGATCTTCTACAGTTAGAAAATCCAAAGGACCATCCTTTACCAACCTTGTGATACAATCTATGTTAATGTGGCCAAGTCGGTAATGCCATAGGCACGTAGGATAAACTGTATCACGAGTTCTTTTCTTGGGGATATCATCCGTTGTAGTTTCGGCTATGTTAGTTTCCAGAGAAGAATGGAGAACATAGAGACCATTCTCTAGTTCTCTGTATGCGAAGAATTTGTTATTTCTTTTGATAGTAATCGTATTACTAAAGAGAACAAAATATCCATCTGCACACAATTTTGAAACAGAAATCAAATTTCTTCTCAAATTCTATACATAAAGACAATCTTTCAGTACAATGATTCATTCTCTAAAAATTAACTCCACAGTTCCTATGGCTGTAGCTGCAACGCTTGCAGAAGTCCCCAAGTAAAGAGTCACATCGACATCACTTAGTCTTCTACTTGCCCTGAACCCCTGTAGTGAGTTACACGCATGAGTTGAAGCATCGGAGTCAATACACCAGGAAGCAAAAGTTACCAACAAATTGGTTTCTATGACAAAGGATTCGAAATTACCTTATTTCTTGGACTCCAGGTATTGAGGACAGTTCCTTTTCTAGTGGCTAGCCTGCTTGCAGAAGTGACAAGCATCTGATGCTTTGTCTTTCCTCTGCCTTTTGGACTTAGTAGCTTTCTTCTAAGGCTTTTTCTTTGCCTTCCTCTTCTTCTTACCTGATTTATCAGCTTCAACAAGCATGGCAATGGGCTCATCCTTCTTGATCAGTTCCTCAACCCTTTGCAACATATTGTTGAGTTCTTGGATGCTAACAATTAACTTATTCATATTATAGTTCATGATGAACTGATTGAAGGAAGGAGGCATAGAATTTAGGATGGCGTCCACCTTGGTGACATGGTCAAGCCCTGATCCAAAAGCCTCAAGTTCATTGATGTATCCCATCATCTTAAGACAATGGTCTTGAACTTGCTGGTTCTTGGACATCTGCGCGGCCATGAACTGTTTCAAGACTTTCTGTCGAGTAGAATGATTCTACTCTTCATACATCGTCCTCAGACTGTCCAGGATATCCTTGGACAATTCGATCGGATCGAATTGTCGATGTATTAGATTGTCTAAGCATGCTACGATATAGCAGCGGGCAAGGGAATTTTTCTCTTCCCATTCCTAGTAGTCCCTTCTACAGGCCTCAGAAGCCCCATCTCCCAGACGTTCCGGGGCAGGGTTTTTAGCTACTTTGTCCAACTTTTCAGATGTCAAGACTAGCATAAGGTTACGATACTATTCAATGTAGTTTGGGCCCTTAAGTTTGTTGGCATCCAACAATTTTGCAAATTGTCCGTTTGCCATTTCTGATAAAAAACAAATATTAGTCCACAACCTTATTTGATTCATGTTATCTACATACAGATATGGCTTTTACTCTATGTTCCATTCCCATTTGTTGATCTCTAAGATTTGTCTCCTATCTCAATGGCGGAGACTACGAATTATGTCTCTGGAAATGTTGGAAATTACATAGGGTGCATGGAGCCAACTGTTTCAGCTGCATAACTCTACCACCTTTCTGTGAAGGATCATATCCACTCATCTTATGAGGTTTCCCTTTGGCCTCTGTCAAACAAGTTTCATTGCCATTTTAGGTTAAACCTTTCTGTCCAGTGAGTGCTCACCCATCATATTTGTAAACGCCAAGGTATCGTGGGAGAGTCTTTCATTTCAGGATAGGCCCCTCCCACATCGGTCTATGATGCCCCAATCATCTTATGAAACATTCCAATAGATCCAGCAGCAAATGGATAGCCCAATTTTATGGTGCATTTCCTCATTACTGAAGGACCCATCTTCATGCTAATGATGGAAGGCCTTTAGAGAGTTCATCATATGAATCTTCCTATCACATGCACTCATATTTCAGCGGAGGGAACAAAATATTACGCCCTAGTTTAATTTAGGTCAAACCAAAGTGGCTCCCACTAGCTTTCATAAAGCCAGATTTAGATGGGCCCTAAACGGCTAGGGATCCGCATGGTTCCTCTTGGGGAGGAAGCTGGTGTGGGGCCCACCACAAAGGGAGATCATCCAATGATCTTAGAGACACCAGGGCAATGATGTGCATTCAGCCATGGTGTGCATAAGAGCTACTAGAGTATCAGCATGGGCCAAGTACTTATGGCCCATGAATGTTGCACATCACACATCCATACATCACATGCATGAAAAATAGAATTGATCCAATCAATTAATATTGGTAAAACCCATAATTATCCATAATATTACTGATTAATATTATCTAGGTATATGGGCTGAATGGCAAAGAGTAGTTCAGCCCATATAGCTTTCATGTTGTAAATGGGCTAAAGAAGTTTTAACACATTAAACATGGGTTTTACAGGTGTGAACTGAATTACACCTTGCAATTAACCATCAACTCCAGGACCCAAGAGTGAAAAATAGGGCTGAGAACAGCCCCCGTCGAACCACAGATTCGTTCCAACCAGTTTGGTCCAACCTGGTACGAATGGGTCTAGGGTTTGATCTTTAATTCAAGATTATGATCTGAAATTAAATTATTGATAAAAGACATTCAAGAATTAGTAGAAGGGCTGTTCGTAGATCTGCTACACTGCAAAACAGAGGTTAGTTCGCAGTTTGCAGTTTCTCAAACTGCAAATCGTAGATAGCTGAACCCTAATATGCAAAACTCCTTCCTTCTGTGTGATCTACTTCGAATTTGAATGAAATAAAATAGAAAGCCCTAATTTTCTATTAATATTACAAACAAGAATGAATAGAATAGTAGGAGCGCAAACTTCTTGCGCCAATCAAGATTTTGATCTCCACCGTACGAACAACCCATAAATCAAGATAAATATATAGAACAATTCTAAATATAAATCAGATTTAAAAAGATTTAATTTCAGATCAATTGCCCTTAATCTGGGAACCGATTTCCCAGAAAATCAACAATCTGCGCAAATCGGGTAGAACGCCTTCTGCCCATTTGCGTAGTTTCAGATCTGGCCAATTTCAGTTCAAGATTTGAACTTGGCTCTGATACCACTGAAGGGATGAGAGATCCATCATATGGATGGCCGAACCCTGCAGGAAGGATGGGCGAAATTTCAAAAATTTCTCTCTCCCATGTGGGAATCGCATTCCCTATTTTAGAAAATAGCATTTTCAAGGATCAATCTTGAACCCAAACCGAACCAGATCTGAAACCAAAAGGTAGGAGAGGGATATACCTGATATAGAGTAGTAGTAACCCCCAATGAAGGTGTTCACACCCAAGGAGAATACCAAAGACCACTCCCACTGAAGATGACACAGCGTAGGGTGGAGCAGAATCAACAGGGTGGTTCTTCATCAAGAACCAAATTCTTCAGCAAGAATTTGATGGAGGGCAGGTGAGCACGACTTCTGATTATCTTTTCTCCCAAAAGATAATATCAAGAACTCTTCTTGATCGTTCCTACAAGTGGAGATCGAACTAGCAGAGGCGGCAAGAGCAAGAAAGGGTGGAAATCTGAAGCAATCGAACTGCAAGATTTCTTTCTTGTGACCTGTGAACCAGAAGATCTCTCTTGTTTTCTGTGCCCTTTTTTATTCGCCCCATGCAGTTCAATTTAAAACCTTTAAAGAGAGGTTCTCCTAATCCCATTAGGAGTTTCCTAATCCAAATCTTGTCTTTGGATCTAGACTCTCTTTAAGAGATAAGGATAAACCCTTATCTTATCTACAGATAAAGATCAACCCTCCTAATCTAATTAGGAGTTTCCTGAGGCAAATCATTATTTGGATCTGGACTCTCTGAGTGGATAGGGATAATCCCTTATCCAATCTGCTGATCTAAATCCCAAAATTGCCCTCTTTTAATTAATCACATTAAGCTAGTTTGATTTGGGATTTAGGCCATTAAGTCCATCTGCTCACTCATCCTCATATCTGCTGCCCAGTTGGATATCCTTGTATGGCATGGGAGCCAAACATTGATCTAAACATCAGCCACATGGGTTCAGCCAACCTTTATTACAAGGCCTGGCCAAATTCACTGTAGGAGACAGTGAACCCCTAAGTCCATCACCCTGGGCTCTTAATGGGCCCAACAATTACACTAAATGGTCATTGGGTCAAGCCACCTTATAAAAACCCAATGAATGTGGGCAGATGCAAGATTAGCCCATCAGGTATTACCTTCAATGGTTTTACACTTAACCTCTCAGCCCATTATGATCAAACACTACCCGACAAGAGAGGACCTTCTCCTCGGCTGCAAGGTACAGTGCTGCACTCTCTACTCACATGGATCCCGGGAATTAAAACCTTTTGCAAATATTTTGAAACCATAATATATATGTATATCTCTATATAAATATATTTTGCAAAACAAATTTCAATGGTTGAAATCGACTACTAGCAATTTTGGTTTCCAACAAAAAGAGTGCATCCCTGATCATTCACTTTGTCTGGCAAAGGGGCTGATCCTATCACTATGATCACTTACTCAGAAGAATTCTTGGACTGTCCCAACATTCTCAGGTTTTGACCCCCTCTAAGGATCTCACTAATTGGCATATCAAAGATAGCCCAATCCGACACCAAGTGAAGTATCATAATCGAGTCTAGGGGATAGGTGTTACATTCCAGTTTTGCCCATCTTTCTCCAAGGTCCAGGGCAATACTAGAATTCTAGTCCGGTTTAGGGTTTCAAGAAAACCCACACTGCATGTACCTCAGGTCTCACCTTGGCAGCTGAGACAAGCCTCCCCAACCAACTTGGCGGCATATCAGTGTCAGCCTTGGCAGGATAAATCTCCCCAGATCTATTCAACAGCTGTGAAGATTCTAAACTAACACAAGTCTCATAAGTGTCCAATTTAAGGGTATTATACAAAAACACACCATAATAACATGAATCAAATATGTATTTTATTCATTTACATTAAATGTCATAATGTACATCATTCTGATTGGAGCTAAGGGCATACACTGTCTAATTGGGCTGCAATATGTGTCGGATTGGACTGTCTTCGATATGTTAATCAGGGAGATCCTTAGAGGGGGTCAAAACCTAGGTATGTTGGGGCAGTCTGAGAATTCACCTGAGTGGGTGATTATAGTGACAGAATCAGCCCCTTTGTCTGACAAAGTGAATGATCGGGTAATGCACTCTCTCTGATGGAAACCTAAACTGCCAGCAGTAGATTTCAAACGTTGAGATTTGTTTTCGCAAAATATATATTTATATAGAGATATGCATATATATATATATATTATGATTTCAAAATGTTTGCAAAAGGTTTTAATTCTTGGGATCCATGTGAGTGGAAAATGCAGCATTGTACCTTACAACCGAGGGAGAGGTCCTCTCTTGTCGAGCAATGTATGATCATTAAGGGCTAAGAGGTTAAGTGTAAGACCATTGAGGGTAATGCCTGATGGGCTAATCTTGCATCTGCCCATAGTTCTTGGGTTTCATAAGGTGGCTGGATCCAAGAACCATTTATTGTAAATGTTGGGCCCATTGAGAGCCCATGGTGATGGACTCAGGGGTTCACTGTGACATACAGTGAACTCGGCCATGCCTTGTAGCAAAGGCTAGGCTGAACCCATGTGGATGATGTGTAGATCAATGTTAGGGTCCCATGCCATACAAAGAGAGTCAACTGGGCCAGCAGATTAAAGAGTAAGTGAACACATAAGCTTAATGGGCTTAAGGCCCAATTCGAATTAGGCTTAAGTTAGTTAAATTAAAAGGGGGTGAATTCAACTTTTAAGCTGATTAGAATTAGCTGAAGGATAAGAGAAGTCTTATCCATTTAAGAGTCCAAATCCAAATATCAATTTGGATTAGGAAACTCTCTCCTAATTAGATTAGGAGGTTGATCCAAGAAAAGGCTATAAATAGGGGGCAAATTCCTTAGATTTTCACAATAGCAAACTGTAGAATTCTTCCCCAGTTCTTGCTGCCCCTACCTAGTTCGATCTCCACTTGCGGATCCGATCAAGAAGAGTTCTTGATATTGCCTCTTGGTAGAGGAAGCAATCTGAAGTCGTGCTCACTAGCCCTTACTTGATTCTTGCTGAAGAATTTAGGTTCTTACTGAAGAACCATCGTACTGATCCTGCTTTACTACACATTGTGTCTTCTTCAGTGGAGGCGGGTTTTGTTCTTCTCTTTGCGCGTGAACACCTGCGTTGGGAGTTACTGCTACTTCATATCAGGTATATCCCTAATCTTGGTTTCAGATTTGGTCCGGTTTTGGATTCAAAAATGAACCTTAAAAATGCAATTTTCTAAATTGGGAATACGATTCTTGGATAGAAAAGAGAATATTTTTGAAATATTGCCCAACCTTCCTATAGGGTCCGGCCATCCATGTGATGGATCTCCCATCCCTTCAAGAACGAACTAGGGTTTTTGGGGTAGCAAGAGCAGAGAGAGTTCTGAGAGTAGAGTTATCTGGAGCAAATTTTGATCTCTCCTTTTCTTAGCGTTAAGGATCAGCACTCCTAATCGAATTAGGAGGTTCCTAATCCAAATCTTTATTTGGATTTAGACTCTTTAAGTGGATAAGACTTATCGTCTTGATGGGTCCTTATGACACTAGTAAGTGCAATAGTCGTTCAAGTAATAAAGAGATGAGTAGAGTATCATTCCCACGAGGATTTAGGAAGCAACTACTAAGACTAAATTGGTTAATTCTTATCTGATTAACAAAACATTACAACTTTATTCAAAACCAAAATCATAAGCTACAATCTACCTAAGAAGCATTGGCTCAATCACCTTACATTCAAGAAGAAAGAGTAAGCTAAAAATCCAAATTCATGATTCAGCAATCAACTTTCTTAACTCATTCGAATAGGACATGATTCAGCCTTGGTTTGGTGAAACCCCAAGGCAATGAACATCCTCTTTCAAGTGCATGTTCATCTTATGCAAGAATGAAGATTGTTATATTTCTATCAAAAATCTAATCATTCATGCATTTAATTAAACACTTCGAGGGCATCAATTCAGATTTGAATTGATCACCAACTAAATTGTGCAAGTTATCTCTAACCTTGCATGCAATTCAGTTCTTGAATAACAGATCTGAATTTCTGAAGTCTCTCTCAAGCACTCTAGAAATTCCAAGAGTTAGATCAAATCAGCCAAGCTGAAATATGAAGGTCTGAATTCTTTTTCAAGCAATTCAGTCCTTACAAATCTTAGATCTGAAATTTCAGATCTAGATTTTTAAGAGATCAATTCGGCCAATCTGATCTACAATTCATACTTTATTCAAGAAACAACAAGATTAGATCTAGTCTATTCGAATGCTTCAAAGAACTTGATTACACAATCTGAATTTTATAGCATTTGATTACAACAAGAAGGAATGAAAGAAAGGAAGAGAACTTTCATGAATTGAAGCTGAATTCGAACTCAAGAAAACAGAAATTAAGTAGAAATAGAACAAAGAATCTCTCAATCATGCTTTCCCCCAATTCGAACTCACCTTCTTCTCTCCTGATTTCTTGGATCTCTTTAACCCTTCTCCTTCTTGCGCCTAGCTCCTTCTCCTCTCCTCTTCTCTTCTCTTCAAGAATTTCGATCCCATGGGCAGAGCCTTGAACTCTAGCAAATGAACACTCTCCCCCTTCAAGAGGCCTCATTAAATAGGCTTTCAAGGAGCCTAGGATGCTGCCACCTCACCCCTCTCTTGAATCTTCTAGAATAGATTGCTCTTCTCTCTTATTCTTGAAACCTCTAGAAGTTGCCGACCCTTGCTCCCTTTGGGCTGCACTTTGGGATGCAACTAAGCTGAGTTTTGAGCATATTTTGGCTGTACTCTAGGCTCTTTTGGGCTGAAAATGGGCTCCTCTTTGCTGGGCCGAATTTAGCTAGCTTTCTAGGCTCTCTCTTTGGGTTCCCCCAAAGAGTGTAGCATGGGCTACATGGGCCGATTGCTCCTCCATTGCTCTCTTGGCTGGGCTGGGCTAAATTGATTAAATTTTGGCTCTCTTTTCTTGCTTTATGCCTTCTTTTTTTTGAGTTGATTTCCCTTGAATTCTTTCTCGAAATCAAGCTAAGATAGGGTGAAATCTAATCAAATCGGCATAATATTCATACAAAAACTGCATAAATAGTAAGTGAACCATGTACTCATCAAATAACCCCACACTTAAGCTTTTGCTTGTCCTCAAGCAAAGACATCAGCCATAAACTGATTGACGGGTTGTTGAAGCCCTCAAAATTATTACTAGTCCCACTATAAAATATTTGCAGTAAAAGTGGTTATAGGTCGAATCCCACAGGGAGCAAATCAATAATCTATTAGCCGAATGGGTAATGTAATTGAGTGAGAGAATTTAAATACTGAAATTAAAAGAAAWRWAAATAAATAGCAACTTAAACAAGAGAAAATCAGTCTTACTGAATTCTGGTTCAAGGGTTCGGGTTGAATCGAGTGGCCATCGATCCAAGGTAAATTTCAGCATTCTTGCAATTCA
>NW_010729483.1:14995-24995 GCF_000365185.1 Nelumbo nucifera | reverse complement strand
TCAGGAGGTTGGATGATTGGGGTAGAGGTCAATTGTTCCTTCAGCCTATCGAAGGCCTTTTTACACGCCTCATCGAACTCAAAAGCCACATCCTTTTGTAGCAACCTGCATAGGGGTAATGCTGTTTTGGAGAAGTCTTTGATGAATCTCCTATAAAAACCTGCATGTCCAAGGAAAGAACGAACCTCCCGCACACTAGTAGGATAAGGTAAAGATCGAATAATATCAACTTTAGATTTATCTACCTCAATTCCCCTAGATGAAACAACATGACCCAAAACTATACCTTGTTCAACCATAAAATGACATTTTTCAGAATTCAGCACAAGATTAGTTTCTATGCATCTTTGAAGGACAAGTGTAAGGTTATGCAAACAACTACCAAAGGAGTCTCCATAAACTGTGAAATTGTCCATAAAGACTTCTATGGCATTTTCAATGTAATCTGAAAAGTTGGGCACATATCGGTTGGATGCACTACTACTGAACAAATCCCACAAGCCTTCACTATTTGCATATTACTTGCAGCCATTTGACGAACAATAGAAGTTAGACTCACAATTTGTTGTTCAAGGGAAGAGATGTTTACCTCATTAACATGCTTTGATAAAGGGTCAAGCCTAAAGCGGAATTGTTGAGAATTGGCCGCCATATTTGCAATCAAGTTTCTCGTGGCCTCGGGAGTTTTGTCCACTAAAGCTCCTCCACTTGCAGAATCAATCATGCTCCTATCAGTGGGTTGAAGACCCTCATAGAAATACTGAATGAGTAGCTGCTCACTAATTTGATGATGGGGGCAGCTTGCACATAATTTTTTAAAACGTTCCCAATATTCATGTAAGGACTCCCCGTTGTACTGCCTTACACCACAAATTTCTTTTCTAATACTGGCTGCCCTAGAAACTAGGAAATATTTCTCCAAAAATAGCCTCTTCATCTCATTCCTTGTGCCCGGAGGGTAGATAATAGAGCCAATCCTTAGCTGAATTCATCAAAGAAAACAAAAAGACTCTTAATTTGATTTGTTGTTCAGTCACCCCCATGGGTTTCATACTCATGCATACAACATGAAGCTCCTTCAAATGCTTGTGAGGATCCTCACCTACAAGACCATGAAAAGTGGGCAAGAGATGTATCAGTCCAGATTTTTGAAGGGATGAGAGATCCATCGTATGGACACCCAAATCTTGCAGAATAAGGTGGGCGAATTTCAAAAAATTTCTCTCCCTTTCAACTGGGAATCGAATTCCCTATTTAGAAAATCATATTTTCAAGGATCAATCTTGAACCATAAGCTTAACCTAATCTGAACCAAAAGGAGTAGGAGAGGATTATACCTGATATAGAGAAATAATATCTCCCAACGAAGGTGTTCACGCCCAAGGAAGGATCCAAAGACTGCTCCCACTAAAGATGGCATAGTGTAGGATGGAGCAGAATCAGCAGTGTTCTTCTCCAAGAACTCTATCCTTCACAAGAAACAGCAGGATGGCACGTGAGCACAACTTCTTATCAATTCTTTCTCAAAGAACTGATGTCAAGATCGAACCTTGACTTCTCCCACAACTGGAGATCGAACTGGATGTCTGGCGGTTGTAGGAAGGAGGCAGCAAGAAAGATCTTTGCAAGGATTGCAGAAATCTATCTTCTATGATTTCAGCTCTGAAGATGATCTGATTATGTGATTCTTGTAAAAGCTGCCGCCCCCTCCTTCTTTTTGTAAACCCAAAGGATCAGATCCTAATCCAATTAGGAGCTACCTATCCAAATCATATTTGGATCAAACCTCTCTTTAGGTGATAAGGATAAACCTTTATCTTATCTGTAGATTAGATCAGCCTTCTCCTAATCTCATTAGGAGGATTCTAGATCTGAATCATATTCAGATCTAGACTCTCTGAGTGGATAGGGTTAAGACCCTATCCTATCTGCTGATCCATCTCAGAATTCGCCCATATTTAACTTATTAAATAAGTCCAGTTTGAAATGGGCGTTAGGCCCATTAAGCTTATGTGCTGACTTAACCTTCCTAACTACTGCCCCGTTGGGCTTCCTTGTATGGCGTGGGACCCAAGCATTGATCTACACATCAGGCACATGGGTTCGGCCCAGCCTTTGTTACAAGGCTTGGCCGAATACACTATTATGGACAGTGCATCCCCTGAAAACCCATCAAATGGGCTCTATGGGCCCAACACTTACCCTAAGTGGTCCCTGGGCCAAGCCACCTTGTAACACCCAGGGACTGTGGGCAGATGCAAGATTAGCCCATCAGGTATTATCCTCAATGGTCTTACACTTAACCTCTCAACCCATAATGATCATACACTGCCCGACAAGAGAGGACCTCTCCCTCGGCTGCAAGGAACAGTGTTGCATTCTCTACTTATATGGATCCTGGGAATTAAAACCTTTTGCAAACATTTTAGAAACCATAACATATATACTTTCATATCTCATATAAAATATATTTTGCAAAACAAATCTCAACGTTTGAAATCGGCTGCCGATAGTCTTGGTTTCCATCAGTAAGAGTGCATCCCCGATCATTACCTTTGTCCGACGATGGGGCTGATCCTGTCACTATGATCACCCACTCAGAGGAATTCTCAGACTGTCCCAACATACCAAGGTTTTGACCCCCGCTAAGGATCTCACTGATTGGTACATCAAAGATAGCCCAATCTGACACCCAGTGCACTATCATAATCGAGTCTAGGGGTCGGGTGTAACTTCCAGTTTTGCCCATTAATCTCCAAGGTCCAGGGCAATACTGGAAATCTGGTACAGTTTATAGATTCAATTAATCCTACACTGTATGTGCCTAGGGTCTCACCCTGGCAGCTGAGACAGGCCACCCCAACAGACTTGGTGGCACTACAATGTTAGCCTTATCAGGATAGGTCTCCCCAGACCGACYCACTGGCTGTGAACATTCTAAACTAACACGAGTCTCATTAAGTGTGCAGTTTAAGGGTATTACACAGAAACATACCAAGGGAACATGAATCAAATATGCACTTTTATTCATTTACAATACTCATAAAGTACACCATTCTGATTGAAGCTAAGGGCATACAAAACTGTCCAACAATTTTAATTCAAAAGTAGCATCAACATCTAAAGTAGGAAATATTATGCATAAGGGTTGTTGATTCAAATCAAGGGCGGCAAGCTCTTTCAAAGTTCGATTTCCAGCCATGATTTTCTCCTCTCTCAAATCAGAACCGCTAATAGATAGGGAATCAAAAGTGGGATCGTTCTCTTTAGAATGACTCCGAGCTTCCCTCCTTAACCTGCACAAAGTTCCCTCTATTTCTGGATCGTACTACAAATCACCTTGCTTAGAAAATCGAGTTATAGGCATAAATCAAGGAAACCCTAATAAACCATGAATGACATAACATAAGAAAAATCTAGAGTGATGAAAATAAATAAATAAATAAATAAGACAGAAAATATTCTACGCTAAAACACAAACAATCAAAGTGATCTCTATTTTTTTTCAAAAGTTTCAAGAACAAAACAATGATCACAATAAGCACGAAAACCGATTAGAAAAACTCCCTGGCAACGGCGCCAAAATTTGGCGTGCTGTAGTAGGCACCCAAAAATAAAACCTATACTCCTAAAAATAAATGCAGTAGTGCGAGTAAGGATCGTTCCCACAGATAGTATCTACCCTAGTTTGTGTGCTGCATGAACAAGGATGGAGGGGGGCGTTTGTATGTAACCAAAAACAAAATTAAAAATAAAGAAAACCAAATGAGAAGCAATGCAAATCAAGGTACTGAAATTAATCAAAAGAACGAGTCTTGGTCTAAGTCAACATCCACCATCAGAATTTCACTATGCTCATTGATGCAAAGATATATCAATTCAGACTTTGAATATTCATTGTAGGAATTATTTTCTTGTATCTCCGTAATCACAGTTAATCAGAAAACAAACGATCCTCTTAACCCTTACTACTGAACAATCCCTAAACAAGCATTAAAGATTTAATCCAGCAGTGGCCTTAAGCATTAGAGATCAATGAAGCTAAACAACACAAGCACAAGCGGTTGCATTTAATTCAGTCGAGTGTTTTTCCTAAGATCTAACAATTTCTGACACAGCAAATCATTAAACCCTAGTTGCTTCGCAGATTAGAGGGATCAAACAATTACGGATCTGGTATCTAACCTAGTAGTAGATTGCAATGAATAATAAACTAGTAGACCTCCTAACAATCAGACGAAACAATCATAAACATGAACATAGAAGAACATTCGATATTCAATGCATAAATCAAACAATAAAAATCAAATTAGATCTCACAGTTTTGTTGATTCTGAGGCTTCTGTTTCCTTCGACCAAGTACCAAAATTTAGCCACTCATGGTCATGGTGAAAACTAAAGAAAGAATTGGAGAGGAAGAAGAGAGGGGCGACAGCCTAGATCTGATTATTTTTTTGTCCTGTTTTTCCTCTCTCCTTTTTCTCTTTTCTCTACTTCCCCAAGAGAAGCCTACAAAATCTCCTAAAATTTCTCTAGATCACAGTCTCCAAGTCTGATTTATCAAGAAAAAATTCAAAAATAAGATAAAATAAAGTTCTCATGTAAGTGGGAGAGTGGTGATTTCGCATATGAAAACTTACAGGCTAAGGAACGTTTTCAGCACGTCAGCAGTGCGGTCATAGCTACTTCGGGTCCAATTTCGACCATGATTCAATCAGTATCTATCACAACTCAAAACATAAAAGTTGTAGATCTTTTCATTTTCGTTCCAACGCATATTGAATCATCTCAATCGGAGTTCGGATGAGAGGGTTATGCCCAAATTATGACACAGTGCCGAAACTATCCAGAATTACCCGATTTGCTTTGTTTTTCACTTAACGCCTCCATTTGTACGCTAAATCAAAATATAAGAATAATGAGTCCATTTAGGCACTAAATAAGTATAAAATACTAAACATTAAGGGAGAAAAATATGATATTTTGCATTCTCATCAAGTAGGGTGATCATTTCAGCTTGGCCCATCTCAGCCTACACAATCCCGGCCCATGAAACCCTATCACGACCTAGTCTTCCAAGAAACCCTATCACGACCTAGGCTTTCAAGGACTGATAGAGATTATTTTTCTACTAATTTTTTCAAGGAAAATTCAAAGGAACTTCAGGTTCGCCTTCTCCGGTTCGATCCAAGCAGTTGCGTTGCAGTTTTGCTAAAAACTATGTTGATGAATCAACTTCACCAACACACTATGCCATATTCAGTGGATGCTAGTTTTTGGACTGATTTGGGTGTGAAATTTCACCTTGGGATATGAATTTGTTATATCCGTATCAGGTATAAATTCCCTCTTTGATTGGTTTCAAATCTGGTCCAGTTCAGTGCAAGGCCGATCCTGAAAAATGCAGTTTTTCAAAACATAGGGAATTCGATTCCCAAAAGGATTAGGAAATTTTTGAAAATTTTCCCAACCATCTAGCATGGTTCGGCCATCCATATGATGGATCCAAACCTTCCAACACAAAGTAAGTAGGTGGATTTCATCATCAGAACACATAACATATGAATGTACCAACATCGTTAAAACGCAACAAAGTGCAATTAGATTACACAATCAAAAGAGAAGAGTAAATAAAGTAATCCAAGTAGAAAGCATAAGAATCTGATGTAGCTTGATCTAGTTGCTCTCACATGTCTGATGACTCAGACAATGATTCGGATGCTTGCCTTCTTAGTGGCTGAGTTGTGTTAGGCCGAGCTAAAGATGGCCGAGTTGTACTATTCTGCAAGAGAAGTAGGATTAGAGTGCTCGGGTTATTTTTACCCGAGGTGGGCACTCCGATGCTTAAGTCAGTGAATTGTATTAAGAAATCTCACAGAATCATTTTTGTTCACTCAAGAGGATAATCGCGTCGGTTACATAATCTACGCAGGGGTTACGGTTCACCCGATGAACTCTAATGCGTGCGATGCAGTAGGCTGGCCTAATGGTCAACTCATTAGTACTCTGGGGATCGCAGACTAGCAATGGACCTATGAGACAAGTCAACATGCTCACCCTATAGGTCGCCAAAGGTACTCTTCGTAGCTTAGTCGATCTCTGGAATAAGTCACTACTTGCTGGAAGACCTATCAGCCCGGCCTAGCCAAGGTATTTGAAGTCGGCCTGGGCAAGGTGCTATAGGCCAACTTGCCAAGGTGACCCACTTACTCAACGCTGAGGTGTCGCTTGAAAGCCACGTGTCACTATGTGATTCGAAGGACCAAATTACCGTTCATCAATTGCCCCCCACTTCCAAGCCCTCGTCAGCTCAATGAAGGGAGTAGTTCTCAATATGTTAATTGGTCCGATTGGTTCATAGGTCGCTTGGCTCACTCACCTGATTCGGTCTAAGATAAGGTGGGGTTGCAAAAGAATTCAGATTTCAAATTTGAAAAGGGGGTGCACTCAATGGGCATGCAAGATTCAAATTTTAAATATGCCCACGTGTAGTAGAGCCTTCTCGACCGTGGATTTGTTGGTAGTGCGCCTCAATCATTGATCTTTCTTCCTAGCAGACTATAAATATGGGGTCCCCACTGAGGTCCCACTTGCATTCTTTTGGAGATTAGGGTGATCAATTGGAGGAAATCTCAATCAATGTGTTGTTGTCCATTCGCTTGTCATAATCTCGCTTGTCACCGGTGTTGGCCTTCCTACCCTTTTTAACTGGTGAGTAGTTTCCTTTGGGATCATGTCTTCTGAGCCTTCTAGAGGTAGATCAACAAATGTTAGGTGGATAGGAGGAAGGAGTTTTCCATGAGAGGAGGATTCTGATGTCAAGACTTCATCCTCTCAACAAGAGGCCGAGGTGGAGGCCTGTGAGGAGGAGTCTCCCTTCGGTCACTCCGAGCTCCCAAGAGAACGTACAGTCGAGTTGTATAACCTTTATTAGATCCCCAACAAATATGATTGTGTTCAGCCTGATCCTAACCATTTTACCTGGAGTCACGGCCGAGACGAGGTTTGGGTCTTCGAGGAGGCATTGATCGCCGGCCTCAACTTTCCTTTACATCCTTTTATTCCCACAATACTTACCCACAATGGTGTTTCTTTAGGTCAGCTTCATCCCAATGCTGTCCAAACTCTAGTAGGTTTGATTTCTTTGAGGCATCACCTCAGCTTTCCCTTAGATTTAGACATCTTCGTCAGCTTGTGTGTTATGAAGAAGGTCCCAAATGTGCCCTATTGCTTTTATCTTCCTTTCCACCAAGGTCGCAAGCTTTTGGATGGCTTTCCTTCTAAAGTCAAAGATTGGAAGAACAAATATTTCTTCTCTCTCGTAGTACTAGTTGGAACATGGATACCATTTAGCGGAGGGATTGCAGATGATTCAATATAGAGTTCAACAATGAGCTACGACATGATGTCCAATGTCTCGTGGGCCAGAACTATAAAGTAGAAAATTTTTTGGCCGAGTATATGCTTATTCAGGCTGGCCTGAGCCAGATAGGTGGGTCAGCCGACTTATCTTTTTGCACTTTGCTTTTCCTATTTACTTTTTAGCTCGGCTAACCTTTTTCTACCTTTTTCAGATATGGTAAGTATGGAATCACTTTGGGCAGAATCCAAGAAGAAGGCTTCAAGGAAGAAGAGGAGGGTTTACCACTTGTCAATGGAGGGCACCTCAGCCAGTGCCGAGGTGAGGTCGTCATTATTTGCTCCTCCTGTCATTAACCTAGAAGGAAGCAATAACCCTATGAGTATTGACTAGGACTCTATGGGCCCTATTGCCTTTCAACCTCAAGTTAGCAAGGAGGAATGTGTTGCCAGCCCTTATACTTCCGACATACTCCACTTTGTCCCGAATGTTGATGTTTCATTACTCGACCACTTTAATGACCCATATGTAGCCCTTCGGATGGGCAGAGGCATGTTGCTTCTAAAAGATGTGCAGTATTAACGTGGCTTGGACCCTGTTGATGTCGGAGCTCGAATGACTCGCTGTATTCCTTAGGTTTGTCCTTTAGTCTTCTGAAGCTTCTGTATTTTTGTTATGTATTTCCTGTGCTAATTGCACTTTTCTTCTTTTGTTAGGCAAATACTATGGGGTAGGTACTGCTGGACTAGGTCACCTCAAGTCGGAGAGAGAGAGTCGAGCTACAGTCTAGCATTGATGCTCTGCAGTCTCAGATGCAAGGAATCCAACTCAGCGTTGAGGACGATCACCAACTATTTATCCAACTGAGTGGGAAGATGCAACACGAGCTGGACGAGGCCCGGGAGACCATTGCCACCCAAGAGCGCCAACTGGAAGAGAAGTGGACCAAGTATACAAAGGATATCCGCTGAGCAGAATTATCAGCCATTGAACATTTTCGTAACTCCTTCTAATATGCCAAAGAAAAAGTGGAGAACGCAATCCCCACAATGAGAAAGGGATTTAAGCTTTTCCGCCGCTACTTGAATACCCTACATCCTGATTTTGACTTCGACACCTTTTCTATCAATGACATGCCGGATGAGCTTGTTGTGCAGGTCAATGGGGAGCCCTTGACTACGGATGAAGATGAAGAAGTAGCTAGCATAGAAGAGGGCGAGGAGGGTGACGATGTCATTGATGAGCTGCAAGGTGGTGACGAGGAGTAGGTCAGCCTTTATGTTGGTTTCTTTTCTTATGTTGTTTCGGGGAGCCTACGTGCTCTTGTAAGTTGATGCTTCTTGGGCCTGCATGCCCGTAATATCAGGCTTCTTGCGGTTGAAGGTTTTTTTAATGTACCTCGACCTTTGGCCTTAGCATGCTTAATGGGATTTACCTTGTTCCCTTATCTGAAATCTTCTTCCAGTCGGACTTCTATCATTCTTCTGACTTTCCATTATGTGTTTTGGTTGAGTTGCCGATAGGTCGGCCTGGGTGCCTTAAAAAGCAATTTGGCAACCCATCATCTTTTAGCCGAGCTACTGAGAAATCAGCCCAGGTGCCTTGGTGCTAAAAGCAATTTGGCATCCCTTAAGTTTTTATTAGCCGAGCTGTTGGGAGGTTGGCCTGGGTGCCTTAGTGCAAAAAGCGATTTGGCATCCCTTAAGTTTTTATTAGCCGAGTTACTAGGAGGTCAGCCCGGGTGCCTTAGTATAAGTGATTTGGCATCCCTTATACTTAACAAATTTTCACAAATCCATGAACGTAGCTTGGAACTCTTTTTTTCTTTCCAGAGATAGTATTTTCTTAGGTTGTCTACATTCCATGCATGGGGTACCATCTTCCCCTTTAGTGTTTCGAGCTCGTATGTGTTTTCACCTATCACTCTAAAGACTCTATAGGGGATTTCCCAATTCAGTCCTAGCTTTACCACACCAGTTTCAAGCACCATAACCTTCCAGAGTACTAGGTCGCCAACTCTGAATTGGCGTTTCTTAACTCGGGCATTGTAGTACTGAGCCACTCGCTGTTGGTATGTTGCAGTCCAAATGTAGGCAAGGTCTCGAACTTCTTCTATTAAGTAGAGGTTAGTCTGTAGATCATCCTCATTGGTCTCTTTGTCAAATGTCTTAGATCGTAAGGTCGACACTTCAATCTCTATTGGTATCACTGTCTTGATGGTTGTCCGGTAGGCCCATGACACACTAGGCAGCTCGTCCGCCCACAAACCTTTAGCTTAGGAAAGCTGAGCTTTGAGGCCACCGAGGATTGCATTGTTTGTTACCTCGGCCTAACCGTTAGCTTGAGGATGAGCGATCAAAGTGAAGTTCTTCTTTATGCACATCTCCACGCACCAATTCTAAAACTTGATATCTTCAAACTGTTTGTCATTGTTTGAGATCAGTACTCTCAATAGTCCGAATCTGCATACAATACTCCAAAAGAAGTTCTGAATGTTCCGAGTTGTAATGGTTACTAGCGGCTTGGCCTCTACCCACTTTATGAAATAGTTGTTAGACAGTTTTGTATGCCCTTAGCTTCAATCAGAATGATGTACTTTATGAGTTTATTGTAAATGAATAAAGATACATATTTGATTCA
>NW_010729483.1:0-10605 GCF_000365185.1 Nelumbo nucifera | reverse complement strand
TCAGATCTGCTTCAGTTTATGGTTCAAGATTGATCCTTGAAAATATGATTTTCTAAATAGGGAATACGATTCCCAGTTGAAGGGAGAGATAAAATTTTTGAAATTCGCCCCTTATTCCGCAATCTTTGGGCGTCCATAGGATGGATCTCTCATCCCTTCAGTAGTCAACTTCTACAACTAGGAATCTTCGCTGCCCGGTCACTGGTGGGAACAGGCCCAGTATATCAATTCCCCATTGTGCAAACATCCATGGACTGATAAGGTATTTCGGGTTGGCCGCTAGTTGGTGTAAGATATTGGTCTATCGCTGACATTTTCCACACTTCTACATCAACTCAATCGCTTACGCTTTCGCCATAGGCCAGTAGTATCCTTGTTGCAAGGCTTTTTGGGTGAGAGCTCTACTTCCCAAGTGTCCTCCCTAGAGTCCATGAATCTCCCATTGTACTTGGTCTACTTCATCTCGACGTAAGCAATGTAGGTAAGGGAGCATGAGCGATCTTCTATAGAACTGCTCACCCACAATTACGTAGTGAGCTGCTTGTCGATCTACCTATCATGCTGCCTCACATTCCTTCGATAGGGTCCTGTGGTGCAGATAGTCAATGAACGGATTCATCCAACTCGGTTTTGCTGTCATCACTAGCATGACCTCTTCTGCCACCTTTTCCATAGTCGTGCGCGGTAGGTCTTCTATGTAAACCATCCTTCTTGTAGAGTTGATTGCACTAGGCAACTTAGAAAGTGTGTCGATGTGAGCACCGAGAAGCTCATGGCCAGCTCAAAAGAAATGGAGTCACCACCCATTTTTTTAGAGGAAATTGGCCCTCATTTTCAGGTTTGAAAAACTCAAATTCTTTGATAGTGACTCTGTTCTTCACCAAGGAATGCACCTAACCGAGAGATTTTGGATTCAAAGGATTGTGAGAGGGAAGGTGTTAGGCACCCCTCTCTCCAAGCTGTTGTAGCAGCCCAATACGGGAGTTGTTCAGGCTCAGTTTCTTTTAGAGAACAATAGAAATGGTTGCAAGATTTTCTTAAATCCGGAGGAACATGCTTTCAGCTTCTCCTAAGACCGATTTTGAGGTGATATTATCGGGTCTTAGGTACTCATTTCCCTAAGACCCTCGCCTCTCTGGCTCTATTCTCAGTCAAGAAGAAATTGAAAATGATTGTTCTCCAATATTTTAGAACCTCAAGCAACCCAGAAAAACTAAAAAAAGAGACTTACCTTTCATATGTACCTTGTCAAAAGTTTTCCAGCAGCTAGGATTAGATAGAATGAAGTTCAAGTTGGTTCTTGAGCTAGGTAGGAGTTGGGTTGAGAGTTTTTGGTGTTATGTTTGGAAGACAGGGGATGAGGCTTGAGCTTGGCTTTAGGGATTTCGGGATTACCGA
This sequence comes from Nelumbo nucifera, assembly GCF_000365185.1. The sequence goes on along the minus strand of NW_010729483.1, from coordinate 9,207 downwards.
CAGAATGGGTGTATCACAGAAGTTAGGAAACTACTCCCCCTCTTTCTTTCTTTCTCTAGGGACCTCTCTCAGGTTTCCTCCCTTTAGTCCCCCCCCCCCACCTTAAGCTCGAATTAGATCAGTATTTATAGAGAACGGGAGGGGGTCAAGTCTGAATACGTTGAGCTATAGTGCTTCAGATTCAACAGAGGTTTTTCCAACAAATAGGCAAAGATTCTTCAAAGAAATAGGTGTTCAGTCACGCTTTCCTATTTAGTTAAACATTTTCTTCGATTTGGGGATGATTTTCATGGGTTTTGTGTGTCCAATGGAAGCTTGGGGCATGTCAAACATTGCAGTCTCGTAGTTGGGGCTGATAGTGGCAAAAGACATAAATTTGATGAACTTTTAAATATGGTTTTGTCTTTCCTTAGCTTTTAGTGGGGTTTGTTTAGTATTTAGATATTTTTAAGCCCCTTAGCTCTGTTTCATTGGTCCAAGTGTTCTAATGGGTCATGAATGGGTCTGACATCAGCCATTACCATTTTAAGGCTTCAAGCTGGGCCAGATGACATGGCAATTTAATCTGGTGCGTCAAAATGGTATCTTTCTAGTTTAATGGTCAAACAGATGAATTAGGATGTGGAATTTGATGTGCTGGGGTTTTCCAAGTCTCTGAACACAGTGATAAAGTCTAATTGGACAAATAGGGTTAAGATGATTGAGATCTATGGCTGACAAGTTCGGATCAACGAGATTTGCTGAAATAAATTCTTTGTTTGATGAAGGGTTAAACAGGGGAATTTTGGGATGAAATTTGGTGGGTTGGTGCTTTTGAATGTCTTGAACCCGATGGAAGTTATGGATCTTTGATCAGAGGTGTAGATTGATTGTTTTAGTTCAAATCATGGTCTTAGCTTATGGGTTTTCAATCAACAAGAGGGTCTGAAATGGAATCTTACTTTTTCAACGGTCAAATGAATGTGCTTAGTCATGAAATTTGATGTGATGGATTTTTTTTTGGGTCTCCGAATACAATGGTAAGGTCTAATTGGTCATATGAAGTTGGGATGATGGATGGTAAGCTCTAATTAATGAAATTTTCTTAAATAGGATCTAGACTTGATGATGGGTCAAACGGGGAAATTTTGAGCTACAATTCGGTAGGTAAGCATGGATTAGGGTGAGGAGTCAAGTGGATGGTTCTGATATGAGAAATATATGGTTAACCTTGGTAATCGTTTAGGGCCATCAGAATGTGATCTTGATGTTTTTACGGTTGATTATCGTAGATTTGTGGTGGGATTCACTAAAAAATTGCTTCCTAGTGATCTTGAGGTGATGGGTGTGTTGAATTTGATTTTGGGGAGTTGGAGTTTGAATATCGCATGGATCGGGGCCACTAGAAAGGAAGTTGGTGTGATGACTAGTAGATCTTTGCAGTTTAATCATGAAAAGTGATGTGTAACTAAGTTGTAGTTTTCCCAGTCTAGGATGATGTCTGATCAAGGTTTGTATTTGTCTTGTGGATTGTGTTAAATGAGGGTATTTTGGGTTTTGGAAAGTCTCATGTTGATTTGGTTGTGTTTACAAAGAGGTATGGTGAAGGGACCGAGCAAAAATTCGGTGCTAATAGCTGCCCCTCTTTGTTGGAGGTAACAGGCTACTGAACAACAAAGAAAAAGAAGCACACGAAGATTTTTGTGAGGGCCAAGAGTTTAGAGGAGGGGATTTCGCTATTGGAACTTCAGTCGAGGCTGAAGTTGATGTAGTGCAAAACCTTTGCTTGGAAGGTGTTATACCATCCAAAGCCTTGGAAGGCAATTGCAACTATCAAACAAACATGAGAAAAACTTAGTAGTGCCGTCCCAAAAATAGCTAGCATTAGTTGATGTTTGATTTTTTTTATGTATGCCCGCATATGTTTTGAAGGAGTTGATATTTTTTAATATGGGATGAAGCTCGTTACGTTATTTTTATTATTATTTTTTTGGATTTCAAATTTGTTATTTGTTGGATGCCTATAGGTTAAGTTTGTGTGTGTTTGACATTTTTCTGTTGTGGCATTGGAATTGATGCTTTAATGAAAGCCTATAAATTTTGATTTGATTTTTTTACTGATTTAGGTTTTTGATAATTGATGTTGAAGATCAAATTTGTTATTTGATTCAAATGTTGGATGAAATTTTAAAAAGTTGATATGGATTTTGGTTTTTGATTTTAGTTTTTTACAGGTCTTGATTTTGATTTAAATATTTGATGGATTTTGAATTTTGATTTGAATTTTCATGGGTTTTAATTTTTGAAAATATTTGATTTTTTGTGGGTTTTATTGGACTTTGGCTTTTGATTTAAATTTTTATGGGTTTGATTTTTGAAATCAACTATTTTATTTGAATATTCATGGGTTATGATTTTTTAAAATTTTTTATATTTTATGGGTTTTATTTGATGGGCTTTGGCTTTTGGCTAGCTATTTGATTTGAATTTTTATGGGTTTTGTTTTTTGAAAATATTTGATTTTTTTACGAGTTTTATTTGATTTAAATATTTGATGGACTTTGGCTTTTGATTGGCTATTTGATTTGAATATTTGATGGTTTTTGACCTTTGACTTGGATTTTTATGGGTTTTTATTTTTGAATTTGATTTGAATATTTGATGGATTTTGGCTTTTGATTTGACCTTTGATTTGGATTTTTTTGGGTTTTGATTTTTGAAATTTATTTGATTTGAATATTTGATGGATTTTTACTCTTGATTTGAATTAGTTGTTTGATTTATGGATTTAAACTATTTGAGGGAAGTTTACTAATTTAATATGGATTTTGATTTTTTTTATTTCAGTTTTTTATTTTTGAAAATATTTGATGGAAGTTTAATATGGATTTTGATTTTTGTTTTCAGTTTTTACGGGTTTTGATTTTTGAAAATATCTTATGGATTTTGATTTTGGGTTTTTATAGGTTTTTATTTTTGAAAATATTTTATGGATTGTGATTTTTGTTTTTGATTTTTTACAGGTTTTATTTTTTATGTTTGATGTTGAAATCATTTTAGGAAGCCATTTTGAAAAGTTGACAAGGGTCCTGTGATTGTTATAGATTCTGATAGGTAATAAGATCCCTTTAGATAGGAGTTACTTATGCATTAAAACTTCGATAATTCAGGCGACGAAAACTGTGCGGTGCAATGTGTACGATGTTAAGTCTAATGCCCCCAGTAATGGTTTAGATTTTATAAGGTGGTTTGAGGATAAGGTGGTCTGGTCACAACTCATCAAACTTTTTGTGCTTTTGGACATACTGTCATGCATTTGGGGCAAAAGATTTTTGAACTCTACAACTGATTTTAGGAATGCTCTGAAAGTCTATTTCTTTTTCAATTTTTTTAACAAGTGGTTTGCCCGAAGGTATCTTAAACAAGATTTTTTTTTGGATAATGCCAAGTGAATGATTTTGATTAACCCCAAGAAAGTGATAGATGGGTATTCAATTAAGCCCGAAAGCGGATCGCACAAGGTGAGAAATTTTGATATTTTCGATGGGTATTTGACTATGCCCGAAGGCAAGTCACACAAAACGAGAGATTTTGATGATATTTGATGGGTACTTGATTATGCCCAAAGGCAGATCGCACAAAGTGAGAAATTTCAATGATTTTTTATGGGTATTTGATTATGCTCGAAGGCAGATCGCACAAAGCGAGAAATTTTGATGATTTTCGATGGGTATTCGATTAAGGCCAAAGGCGGATCACATACAATGAGAAATTTTGATGATTTTCGATGGGTATTCGATTATTCCCAAAGGTAGATCGCACAAAGTGAGAAATTTCGATGATTTTCGATGAGTATTTGATTATGCCCGACGGCGGGGGTTGTACATAGCGAGAATTTTTGATGATTTTTGATTGGTATTTGATTATGCTTGAAGGCAGATCGCACAAAGCAAGAAATTTCGATGATTTTCAATGGGTATTTGGTGTGTTGTCGTAAGCACCCAAAAATAAAACCTATACTCTCAAAAACAAATGCAGTAGTGCGAGTAAGGATCGTTCCCACAAAAAGTATCTACCCTAGTTTTTGTGCTGCATGAACAAAGATGGAGGGGGGTTTTGAGTATAACAATAACCAGAATTAAAAAGAAATGAAATCAAATGAGAAACAATGCAAATCAAGGTACTGAAATTAATCAAAAGAATGAGTCTTGGTCTAAATCAACATCCACCATCAGAATTTCACTACTGCTCATCGATGCAAAGATATATCAATTCAAACTTTGAATATTCATTGTAGGAATTATTTTCCTGTATCTCCCTAATCATAGTTAATCGGAAAACAAGCAATCATCTTAACCCTTACTACTGAACAATCCCTAAACAAGCGTTAAAGATTTAATCCAGTAGTAGCCTTAAGCATTAGAGATCGATGAAGCTAAACAACATAAGCACAAGCGGTTGCATTTCATTCAATCGAGTGTTCTTCCTAAGATCTAACAATTTCTGACGCAACAAATCATTAAACCCTAGTTGCTTCACAGATTAGAGGGATCAAACAATTACGGATCTGATATCTAACCTAGCAGTAGATTGCAACGAATAATAAACCAGTAGGCCTCCTAGCAATCAGACGAAACAATCATAAACATGAACATAGAAGAACATTCGATATTCAAAGCATAAATCAAACAATAAAAATAAAATTAGATCTCACAGTTTTGTTGATTCTGAGGCTTCTGTTTCCTTCGACCAAGTACCAAAATTTAGCCACGCATGGTCATGGTGAAAGCTCAAGAAAGAATTTGAGAGGAAGAAGAGAGGGGCGGCAGCCTAGGTCTGATTATTTTTTTGTCCTATTTTTCCTCTCTCCTTTTTCTCTTTTCTCTACTTCCCCAAGAGAAGCCTACAAAATCTCCTAAAATTTCTCTAGATCACAGTCTTCAAGTCTGACTTATCAAGAAAAAATTCAAAAATAAGATAAAACAAAGTTCTCATGTAAGTGGAAGAGCGGTGATTTCGCATATGAAAACTTGCAGGCTAAGGAACATTTTCAGCACGTTAGCAGTGTGGTTGCAGCTAATTCGGGCCCAATTCGACCATGATTCAGTCAGTATTTATCAAAACTCAAAAACTAAAAGTTGTAGATCTTTTCCTTATCGTTCCAATGCATTTTGAATCATCTCAATCGGAGTTCGGATGAGAGGGTTATACCCAAATTATGACAAGGTGCCAAAACTGTCCAGAATTATTCGATTAGCTTTGTTTTTCACTTAACGCTTCAATTTGTACTCTAAATCAAAATATAAGAATAATGAGTCCATTTAGGCACTAAATAAGTATAAAAGACTAAACATTAAGGGAGAAAAATATGATGTTTTGCATTCTCATCAAGTAGGGTGATCATTTCAGCTTGGCCCAACTCAGCCTACACAATCCCGGCCCAAGAAACCCTATCACGACCTTGGCTTTCAAGGACTGATAGAGATTAGTTTTCTACAATTTTTTTCAAGAAAAATTCAGAGGAATTTCAGGTTCACCTTCCCCGGTTCGATCCAAGCAGTTGCATTGCAGTTTTGCTAAAAACTATGTTGATGAATCAACTTCACCAACACACTATGCCATATTCAGTGGAGGCTAGTTTTTGGACTGATTTGGGTGTAAAAACTATTTGATTGGTTTTAAATTTGGCCCGGTTCAGTGCAAGGCCGATCCTGATTTAGGTGCATGCCGAAATTTTGGATAATGAAGGAGCTTTGTATGAAAATTCTTGAATGGTTAGGATGAAAGATTTTAAAAAACTTTTGGATGATTTGAAAACAAATTTTTGGATGCTTTAGATGAAAGAAAAAAGAATGCTATTGAGTTTTTCGCTATGCGATGATGCAAAACAAAATTAATATTCTTTGCCACAAAGGACTTTGATGCCACAAGGGGTTTTGATGTAGCGAGGGACTTTAATGCCACAAGGGAATTTGATGCCACGAGGGACTTTCGGGCCACGAGGGGACTTTAATGCCATGAGGGACATTGATGCCACAAAGGACTTTAATGCCACAAGAAACTTTGATGCCACGAGGGCCTTTGATGCCACGAGAGACTTTGATGCCACAAAGGAATTTGATGCCACAAGGGACTTTAGTACCATAAGGGACTTTGATTCCACGAGGGACTTTAAAATAGATTTGATAATCAAGCATGGTAAATGGGTGAGGACCCTTTTCTTCTTTTCCTAAGATGATTGGCCAATTTGAAACATTTGGGCCAGAGAAAAGGATAATGCGTATGATGTCGGGTGTAGAGATGATGACAAGAGGTTGACAAGGATCAGGTGAAAGGTCATAGCTTACTTCCTACAAAACAATGACACTCAAAAGAGCCTGCTTACCCTTAATGTGGTGTGAGACTTGATGATAGCAGCACTATTGATTTCAGAGATATGCATCTTAGAAATGTTAGATGCTAATTGGAAATTCACTTTGGGAAATGTTCAAGCAAGAGGTAGTTGCCCCTTCGCGCAAAGATTGAATCTTTACGACTTTGTTGAGTCAAACTTCTTGTGCCTTGATATGCTTGCCCCATGTTTGGAATATAACCTTCTCTTTTTCTGTTGTTTTTTTTTTTTTTTTCTTTTTGCCCCTAGTTTAGTTCTTCCAGGTTTGCCTTCTTTTTTTTTTCTTATTCTTCTTTTTTTTTCACTTAGGAGGCCTACACTTGATTCTATCTTTGTCAATGAAAAAAGGTGTGTCCAATGTCAGCTCGCTAATTCCTCAAAGATTGAGGATATCTTATTAGATGGGACAAAAACTGGCTTAGGACATGGTTCAAAATCGAAAGATATGAGGCTCAAATATTCTTTTGACATAGGTTTCAGATGCTTGAATTGACAAATGGGGCCTTTAGCACTTTTTTGGCTTTTCTTCTTTTCCTCCTTTTTTCCCTTTTTTTTTATTCCCTTTGGATTAGGAATGCTTTTCAGGTCTTTCAATGCCATGAGCCATATATCTTTCTTGATCCATGTGTACTTTTTGTAAGAGTGAAGAATGAGGTGGGGTTAGGATAAAATCGGAAACAAATGTTTAGCTAGGCTGCCCCAATTTTTTCCCTTTTTTTTCAAAATTGCTCTGTTGACTTTTAACTTTATTCCCTTTTTTGACTTATTGTAAGGGCATTCATACATTTGACATTTGTCTCTTGAGACAAAGGTTTAAAGAAGAGGTTCAAAGGATTGCTTAGTGGATCAAAGACAAGGTAAAATGATTGATAGATGGCCTCCATTTATCTCTTGATTGATATATGACTTATGAAATGAAATACATGTTAAGCTCATCCCCGGTTGATCCTTTAAGGGAGAAGTATTACTCTTTTACAATGTGGGGCCCTTTAGTGAACTTGGCCCTAGTTCTTTTTGCCTTTTCTTCATGCTCTTTTCATGTTTTTTTTTCCTTTTTTTCCTCTTCTTTTTTTGCCCTTTGATCTTCCCTTTTGATTCAAGCATCTTTGGAAACTTGTGGGTTTTTTCAAATAAAGGTTTAGATGAAAGGTTCAAATGGGATGACTATCGTCTGAATGATAAGGGACCGAGGGAAATGATCGACCGAAAATGGCCTCAGTCCTTTCTTTGATCAATGGGAAATTGATATTGGTTTTGATGCCCTTATGCTAACTTAGGAGTAGCTATTGTGAGTTGACTCCATTGCCCTTATGCCTTTAGCACTTGTGCTACCCAGGGTTATTCCCTTCTCTAAACATTTCCTTTTTTGAATTTCCATTCAACAGCCAACTTTTCTCAAGAACATATCAATGAAACTTGTTGCAAGTTTTCGATCATCAAATCTGGATATAATGGAAGGATAAATTGGGCCTAGTTGAATTTGTTGTTTTTTCGGGTGTAAGCATTGGGACATAAACATAGATATTTAAAAGACACAAAACAAGATTTCATTAAGTAAAAATCGAGTACACTGAGCTTTAAGGTGCAAAGAAAATAAAGTTTAATACAAATATTCTTTAGGTGGAAGCATGTCCATAAGCTTGAGCCCCAGGGTTGTATTGGTCGTCATCAATGAGGCGTTGGATAGCATACTTCAATTGCCAACATTTATTAGTCTCATGTCTTGGTCCTTGATGGTAGGCATAATAAGCTTTCTGGTTGAAATTCTTTGGATCCATAAGAAGCCTCCAAGGCAATAAATGAAGGTATCATTTTTCGACCAAGATGGGCAAAAGTTGGGAAGGTTCGCAAGGTAACGAGTTAAACTTCCTTACTTCTTTCTTGGATGGTTGAGGCAGTGACGTAGGATTCGAAAGTAAAACTGGCGGTGTTGCTCCCGTGCGGGAGATTAGCCAATCAACTTTGAGGGTTAATAGGTTCACTACTTTTCGAAGCTCTTCAATCTCTTGTTGGATTTTGACTTGATCTTTGGTAGGTGAGGTCATCTTTCCTTCTAAGAGCAGCAGACCTTAGATGGAATGCAAACATGCATGGAATGAATGCAAAGAGAATGCAAGCAATGCCTAAACTATTTGGGTTGTTACCTAGAGGGTGTCTGGGTGGATAACCTAGGGTTTTAGGTGTATTTGAGGGTCCTAAGGTTTTATTACTTTTATATGGTTGTCCGAGTCACACCTAGGCACCGGTGCCCAAGCTGCCTATGTACCCCTTGTGAGGGATCAAACTAGTCGTAGTTCTTGAAAATGTTACAAAGGATATTGTCCGACGTTGATTAGATCTTGGATGTTGACTTTGATAATGGTGCCCTGATCCTTGGTGATAAGTGCAATACTCACCCAACTTGAAGCTCTCAGGTAGGGGATTAGGGAATTGGTTAAGGTGACAAAGGTGTTAGATATCCGCTCTTGATCGACTAAGGAAGCAATTGAGACTACGAAGGGAGGGAAGTGAATCATCTCTTGACTCTTATTTTGAAAGGATCGGTTAAAGTTCTGGGTATACCAACAAAACTCTTGTCCTATGTCTTCCTAAGGTGTTCTAGGTCAACAGAACTCTTGATATATTGTTCTGCCAATTTGTCCCATGTCCTCCGAGTGTCTAGGTTGAGCTGGGTATACCAATCTAAAGCGGCAACATGTCCGTACAATAAAGTGTTAGACAGTTTTGTATGCCCTTAGCTTCAATCATTTTGATGTACTTTTGTTATTTAGTAGAAATAAATAAAGTGCATGTTTGATTCATGTTGTTTGGTTTAATTCTGTGTAAAACCCTAAAAC